>JZKD02S1674683.1:668604-703441 GCA_000966675.3 Picea glauca
TACTTCAAAGGACAAAGGGGTTGCTCTTCCGCTGCATTTCAAGACCCCGAAACACAAAATGTGAAAAACGCCCAGGAGCCATTTCGACATTTCGGCTACCGAGACTTCAAAGGACAAAGGGGTTTCTCTTACACTGCATTTTGAACCCCCAAAACGCAAAATGCGAAAGGCGCCCAGGAGCCATTTCATCATTTCAACTACCAAGACTTCAATGGACATGGGGTCTCTCTCTTCCACTGCATTTCGAAACCCCCAAATGTGAAATGCGAAAAGCACCCAAGAGCCATTTCGACATTTCAGCTACCGAGACTTCAAAGGACACGGGGTCTCTCTCTTCCACTGCATTTCGAAACCCCGAAACATGAAATGCGAAAATCACCCAGGAGCCATTTCAACATTTCGGCTACCGGGACTTCAAAGGACACGGGGTCTCTCTCTTCCACTACATTTCAAAACCCCGAAACATGAAATGCGAAAAGCGCCCAGAAGCCATTTCGACATTTCGGCTACCCAGACTTCAAAGGACAAAGGGGTTTCTCTTTCACTTCATTTCAAAACCCCGAAATGTGAAGTGCAAAAAGCGCCCAGGAGCCATTTCAGCATTTCGGCTACTGAGACTTCAAAGAACCAAGGGTTTCTTTTTTGTGTTTTCAGTCTCGGCCACCCTCCATGGAAGAAGCAATTAATAAATATTGAGTAGGTGGTTGAGACCTTAGCTCAACTCATAAATGGAGGGCATGGAAAAGGCCTAAAGAAATCAGCCCATGATACCCTTGTATACAGGTCCCCCTGCAAGAGCCATGCTGAGTTAAGATGGCATTTGACGAAGGATTTCCTTCTAGGTTTGACTGAGGATCCTACACACGCTAATTTGGAATTTAATGTCTCAACTACCTTGATGCTGCGAAGGTGGCGAATTGTCTTGAGTATATATACTCAGTTTTTGTATTTCTATAGGCATGGATGGTAGGGCAGAGCTCCCGACTCTAATGTTTTAATGAAGCACTGGTTTTTTAGCTATGTATCTGTATATGAAATTTCCTTGTTTAATGTAAGGAAACTCTCTTTTTCATCTTCCTTCGATCTCATACTGAAAGGGTTCATGATTGAATGATTCACATGAATCGTCGTGACTGTGTTATAATAAAGGATTTATTATAAGCTATGTTACTCTCTTTTAGTTTTTCTTCCTTTGAACATAAGAAGTTATTGTCTTCAAAGTTTTCTTCTGCAGGCTGTTGGAAGCCTGATGCCTACATAAGCTCTTCACATCTCCTCACATAAGTTTCCCTCCTACTTGCCCTTATTACAACCTACTTCCTGAAATTGAATCAAGACCTCATCTACTTGTGCATGCCTGGCCTAGTTTATGAGTTAGAACAATATTGTTTCGAGTTTACTTCCATCCATCACCCTTTATCAAAAAATTGTGACATTTAAACTGATGGGCCTCAGGCTTACTCATGCCGCAATCCAGGAGTGACATATGACGCCGTTGTTGGGGATGAAGTTGGAAATTTTCCCTGGGATTGAACGACATCGAGCCTCTGATTCTGAAGGTGCATCAGGCATTAGAGCCCTGCGATATTGCTACTGTGCACCTGGCGACTCCACTGTGATGACTCCACTATGGTGAACTTGTTGTTTTAGTTATGGCTTCTAGAGGTATACACACACGGTCCCATCCACAATTGCCTCTAGCTACACCTGAAGCTGATCTGGAGGTGATTTTCAGAAAAGGAAAGGCCTCTGAAGGAGAAAATTCCGCCACCGAACTAGGTAATTTTCCATCTCCTTCTGTAGGAACTCCATTTTCTTATTCTCAGCTTCCTAGAAGACCTTTTTCTGAAGTTTCCCATTTCCTGCTGAGTTTTCCCCTCCTGGTCTAGGATTGGAGGGAGAAATCCTTGTCACTCCCCTCTCCCCTGAAGCTATACCTTGGCGTAGAACCTGAACCACAGAAGATTTCCCCGCCCCTAGATTTACTACTCCTCCTCTTGTTACTATTGTTGCTACTACATAGAGAGAAGCATCTGTTGACTCAAGCCCCTTAGCCTTCTTTCTGAATCCCCCATTATTTCCCTGTCCACCTGTAAGATCATTTCTAGTATCCCCTATTCGAGCTCCTCCTCCTCTGAGTTCTCCTCCACCTAATATTCCTATGGTAGGAGAAAATCCCCCCATGACCAGAATGGAGGCTATAATAGCTACTAGGTATGCTCCCCCTTTGTTACCTTACCTCTTAATGCCCTTCCAGCAGACGGCTACCTTAAGCAACTGCCAAGTTTATAGGCGAAGGGGACATAGATGCAGAAGAACACCTTAAAGCCTTTTACAGTTTTACAGATGATCATGTTATCATGCATGCAGACGTATGGATGAGGATTTTCGTCCATAGCCTTGAAGGAGAGGCTAGAAAGTGGTTTAGGGCCCTACCTCCTGGCTCTATTGATGGGATTGAGGATTTGGATAATGCCTTTTTGAGACAGTGGGGAGACAAAAAAGACTTCATGTATTACATGACAGAGTTTGGGTATTTGAAGAGAAAGGAAGGAGAGTCTGTCTCTGACTTCTCCAAGAGATTCAATAAAATGTACAATAAGATCCCCGCTGAAATAAAGCCCTCAGAAGCCTCTGCTAAAATCACTTATGCTAGCTCTTTTGATCCCAATTTCTGCCTTCTGTTGAGGGAAAGGAGAGAAACTACTCTGGCTCACATGCAGGATGCAACCATGGAAGTAGAATCTAACATATTGGTTGTTGACCGACTCAGGAATAAGGCTGATAGAGACATATCCAGGAAGAGACCTAAAGCCTCCCCATCCAATTCCTCTCCCCTTCCCCTTTAGATGGACGAGGTAACTAAAGTGCTAAAGTCGCTTTCGTCTAGAATGGAAAGGTGGGAGTTAGAAGGGAATCCCATGTACATAAATCCCCAAAATACTGATAACAGAGGCTTCAGGAGGCCTAGAAACAATGTGCCAGAGGATTTGCTAAGGGAACAAAGGAGAAAAGACAGAGATGAGCAGAGGATTCAAACCCCTCTCCAAAATAACCTAGTTTCTCATGAGGAAGGAGAGGAGATAGATGAGCTCGACCTTGAAATTCACTGTATTGAAGACACTTTCCCTTTTCCCCATTTGACTCAATATATATATGAAGAATCCCTTATGAAAAGTCAAGTCAATGAGTTGGGTAAAGGGGAAAAGGCCAATAACACTCCTAACAGATATCATCTCGGGTCAAAGAAGAAATAAGGAAATTTTGATAGCCATGATCATCCTCTCATAGCGGAAAAACCTGCTAAACCTGCTACAATCACTACTAAAGAAGAGAAAACTCAGAATACTTTGCCAATAGCCAAAGAACCTGTCTCTGAGGTAAGGGAATATCCTAAGCCTTCTCCCTCCTTTAGTTTTGAGCATGACATTCAAAAGATTAGAATTCCCGTACCCTCTTAGAGCTAGTTAAAAATGAAGATTTCAAAAGGTCCCTCTCCAAGTTGCTACAATCTGAGTCCCCCCAGCCTTCTATAGACTCAGTAAATATTCAAGATGAAAATACAGTAGTTGTCCTAGGTCCCATGGTAGAAGACAAAGATGATTCATCCCCTCCATTCTACACATCCTTGAACATACATGATAAGGTGCTGCATAATTGCCTCATGGATTCAGGAGCTTCCCACAACCTTATGCCCAAAATAGTCATCGAAGAATTGGGACTGGAAGTGACAAAGGCTTATCATGATTTGTACTCTTTTGATTCAAGGAGGGTGCAATGCCTTGGAGTCATCAAAGACTTGGTGGTCTCTTTATTTCAACTGCCAATGAAGAGTGTGGTCATGGACATTGTAGTAGCCGATGTTCCCCCCAAGTTTGGCATTAAGATGTTTCCCCCAAGTTGTTCTCAAGATCTTGGATTAAAAAACTTGGAGGAACATTACAGATGGATCTCACATATGCCACCATTCCAGTCTTTGGAGGGCAACACAGGAGGTTGTACATAGAAGCTCAACTAGCCTACATTGTTAGTGATGAAGCAGAACCCACCAATCATCCTATCTTTGCGCTTGACACTGATTTGGGGTCTAGTTTATTGCAGCTCACTGATACTCTTGAAGCCCCTTTTCAAGTTGGGAAGAAACCCATATTTAATCGTGAGATACCTCCTCCAACCACCTCTGTTTGGAAGATGTTCTTCGATGGAGCTTCTTCTAGTGAAGGCATTGGCATTGGAGTGGTTTTTGTGTCACCTTGTCAGGACACCATATCCCTGTCATACAAGATAGAATTTGAAGCTACCAATAATGTGGCAGAGTATGAAGCTCTTGTTCTAGGTATGAGGGCTACAAAAGAAATGGGAATTAAGGAGGTAGCAGTGTTCGGAGATGCTGAGTTGATAATCCAACAAGTCAAAAATGCTTATCAGGCTAAGCATCCTCAGCTCAGGAGTTACAAAAATGAAGTGTGGGACCTGATTGATATTTTCTTCTCAACTTTCAACATTTCTTTTATTCCAAGAGAGGAAAATACTTTGGTTGATTCCTTATTTGTCTCAGCTAGTCTGTTCAAGAAGATCAAATATGAGGTTGAGATGAGATACATGCCATCTGTTCCGGACAATATCAAGCATTGGAAGGTATTCAAAGATGATCTTGAAATCGAAAAAAAAAATCAGTCCGTCGATGAATTTTCTTCATTACACATTGATCAGGATCATGATCTCGAAAGTCACCCTCACCCTGAGGTATTTTTAAATAAAATTGCTAATCACCATATTATTCATTTGCCTAGACAACACATTCCGAAGGGACTAGTCCCTTTAGAAATATTGTTCGATGGGAATGATGTGGTAGTAAAGGGTAGGGTTTCAAATGGAGATGATGATACAGTGGAGTGAAACATTGACACACAGGAAGAGCCTAAGTTTGTCAAGTTGTCAATCGGTTTCACCAAAGAACAGAGGGCCGAATATATCGAGTTATTAAGAGAATTTCCTGATGTGTTTGCATGGACCTATGAAGACCTCAAGACATATGACACAGCTTTCATTGAACACAAGATCCCACTGAAGGGAGAGGCTAAGCCATTTAGGCAGAAACTAAGACAGATAAATCCCATGTTGTTGCCTGTCATGGAAAGAGAAGTGAAAAAGTTGTTAGATGCCCAAATCATTGTCCCCTTGAGATATTCTGAGTGGGTAGCCAATTTGGTCCCAGCGAGGAAGAAAAGTGGAGAAATCAATCTCTACGTTGATTTCAGGAACCTGAACAGGAGCTCAAAGAAAGACAACTATCCCTTGCCCAACATGGAACACATATTGCAAAGGGTAACTAGTGCATCTAGGATATCCATGATTGACGGTTTTTCTGGCTATAATCAGATATCAATCATGCCTGAGGACAGAGAAAAAACAACCTTCACTACTCCTTGGGGCACATTCATGTATGCCAAAATGCCTTTTGGATTAATGAATGCAGGAGCAACATTTCAACGACCTATGGACATAGCCTTCATTGGGGAGAAAGATTAGTTTGTGGTGATTTATCTGGATGACATCACAGTCTTCTCCAGGTCTGATAAGGAGCACCGTTGTCACTAGAGGAAAGTTTTCCTGAAATGACGGAGGTTTGGCCTTTCATTAAATCCCAAGAAATCTTTGTTTTCTATGAAGGAAGGGAAGCTGTTAGGCCATATAGTATCAGTCGAGGGAGTGAGAATTGATCCCAGCAGGGTAGAGGAAATTCAGACCCTGTCACCTCCCAGGTCTAGAAAGGAAGTTCAGGCTTTTTTAGGGAAGATTAAATTTCTAAGGAGGTTCATCTCAAATTTTGTTGAGTTGGTGAAACACATCACAACCATGCTCAGAAAAGGAAAAGAAGTAAAATGGATTGCTGAACCCAGGGAATCTTTTTTCCAAATAAAAAGGGCATTGACTGAGGCACCTGTGTTGATCAGTCTTGATTATTCCAAGGATTTCCTAATTTTTTCTTTTACTTCTTTTGATACAGTAGCAGCGGTCTTATTGCAGAAAAATGAGGAAGGGCGAGAGCAACCCATTTCCTTCTTCAATAAGGCATTAAGAGATGCAAAAATCAAGTATGAGATCATGGAGAAGTAGGCCTATGCCTTGGTGAAATCTCTCAAAGATTTCAGAGTCTATGTCTTGCACTCAAGAGTGACTGCATATGTTCCTTCAGCCTCTATGAAGGACATATTATGCAGCCTGACATAGATGGGAGAAGAGGTAAATGGATTGCCAAGATCCTGGAGTTTGACCTGGAGATAAAGCCCACCAAGTTGGTAAAAGGGCAGGGTTTAGCCAAGTTGCTGGCTGAATCCAATTGCAAGGCCTTAGGGGTTAGCTTCATCAATGCTTTCTCAGGAAATCAACAAGATGAGTTGCCCAACAAAATATCTCAGGGTGGCTTATCACTAGAATAATGCACCTGGTACAGAGACATTTTGTACTTTCTACAAGAGTTGAAGCCTCCTGATGGAATGGGAAAAATCAAGGCAAGATATTTAAAGCTCAAGGCGGTCAGATATTGCCTTATTGACCAAGTCTTGCACCGGAGAGATCCTCTAGGGGTGTTTCTAAGGTTTCTGAATCCACAAGAAGCCCATAAAGTTATGTTTGATTTCCACAGTGGCCTTTGTGGAGGGCATCATTTCTGGAAGACCACAACCCACAAAATTCTCAGGGCTGGGTACTACTAGCCCACCTTAGTCATTGATGTCTACAGAGAAGTTAGATCTTGCATCAAATGCCAAAGGTTCTCAAGAAAGAAACAACTCAAATATCTGCCACGAAACCCTGTAGTAGCTTCAACACCCTTTCAACAGTGGGGGTTGGAATTCATTGGGGAAATCCATCCTCCTTCAGGTGGCAAACATAGATGGATCCTGACTGCAACAGACTATTTCACCAAGTGGATAGAAGCTTCCCCCACTAAGAGCGCTTCGCACAAGGTAATTATCATCTTCTTGGAGGATATCGTAGCTAGATTTGGCTATCCAAACATAATTGTCACTAATAATGCTGCTTCTTTCAAGTCCGAGCCTCTGGTTAAGTTCTGTGAGCAGTTCAGAATTTCACTAATTCACTCCACTCCCTATTATACTCAAGGAAATGGACTGGCAGAATCTTCCAATAAAAATCTAATCAAGCTCATTATAAGATTATTGGGAGACAATAAGAGGGCCTGGGATTCAAAGCTCAAATTCGCTCTATGGGCTGATCGAGTGACAACAAAGAAGTCTCTGGGCACCTCACCTTTTCAACTTGTTTATGGGACGGAGGCTATGTTTCCCACTCAACTCGCTTTACCTATAGCTAAATTCTTTCAATATCATGAAGGAGAACCAGACCATATGGTCAGAAGAATTCACCAAGTGGTGGAAGTGCAACAGATCAGGGAGCAGGTGATGGACATAGCTCATAATCATTAGCAGAAGATCAAGCAAGCCTTTGACAGGAATGTTAGGAAGGAGGAATTCAAGTTGGGAGATTTGGTGCTTAAGTGGGATGCACCCAGGTAGGATAGGGGCAAACACAACAAGTTATATGCCCTCTGGATCGCCCCCTTCAAAATCTCTGAAGTATTCTTAAATAACATGTATAGGTTGTAGGATTTGGAGGGTGAAGAAGTCTTTAGCAGCCCAGTAAATGGGCATTTCCTGAAGAAATGTTTTGTTTGAGCCTTAGACGACTCCTTTGTTTTTGTAAATATTGTCTTTATAGTTTTTCTGTTTATTTTCGGCTTAATAAATGACTCCATAACCCAAAATAAGGAAACTAGAACTGCAAAAGGAGTTCTTAGAGCATTGTAGGGACGAATCTATCCCCCATGGAGCCTAATGTTAGTGCTAATTCTTGCAAGTCATGAGTTTTGAACGCAACATACTGAAGAAGTCCATTTAGGGCTTAAAATCAAGCGTGCGGGCATTTTGTTTTCAATGACGAGGATCCATAGATGGAGGAGATCGACAGTCATTGGGTAAGCTTGAGCCGCAGAGTTGCACGAGGTCTGGCACATGAGCTCATCTCTTATGGCCAAAATCACGAAATGATGAGCCATTTTGGCATTTCAGTCACTGGGACTTCAAAGGACACAGGGTCTCTCTCTTCCATTGCATTTTGAAACCCCGAAACATGAAATGAAAAAAGCGCCCAGGAGATATTTCAACATTTTGGCTACCAGGACTTCAAAGGACAAAGGGGTTTCTCTTCCACTACATTTCGAAACCCCGAAACACGAAATGCGAAAAGCACCCAGGAGCCATTTCGACATTTCGTCTACCAGGACTTCAAAGGACAAAAGGGTTTCTCTTCTGCTACATTTCAAAACCTCGAAACGCAAAATGAGAAAAGTGCCCAGGAGCCATTTCGACATTTCAGCTACTGGGACTTCAAAGGACAAAGGGGTTTTTCTTCTGCTGCATTTCGAAACCCCAAAACACGAAATGAGAAAAGCCCCCAGGAGCCCTTTTATCATTTTGGCTACCGGGACTTCAAAGGACATGGGGTCTCTCTCTTCCACTGCATTTCGAAACCCCGAAACGCGAAATACGAAAAGTGCCTAGGAGCCATTTCGACATTCCATCTACCGGGACTTCAAAGGACACGGGGTCTCTCTCTTCCACTGCATTTCAAAACCTCGAAATGCAAAATGCGAAAAGAACCCAGGAGCCATTTCAGCATTTTGGCTACCGGGACTTCAAAGGACACGGGGTCTCTCTCTTCCACTGCATTTCGAAACCCCGAAACACGAAATGAAAAAAGCGCCCAGGAGCCATTTTGGCATTTCGGCACCGGGACTTCAAAGGACAAAGGGGTTTCTCTTCCACTGCATTTCGAAACCCCAAAACACAAAATGAGAAAAGCGCTCAAGAGCCATTTCAACATTTCGGCTACCGGGACTTCAAAGAACCAAGGGTTGCTTTTTTGTGTTTTCAGTCTCGGCCACCCTCCATGGAAGAAGCAGTTAATGAATATTGAGCAAGTGGTTGAGACCTCAACTCAACTCATAAATGGTGGGAGTGGAAAAGGCATGGAGCAATCATCCCATGGCACCCTTGTATGCAGGTCCCCCTGCAAGAGCCATGTTGAGTTAAGATGGCGTCTGACGAAGGATTTCCATCCATGTTTGACTGAGGAGCCTACACACGCTAATTTGGAATTTAATGTCTCATCTACCTTGCTACTGCGAAGGTGGCGAGTTGTCTTGAGTATATATACTCAATTTTTGTATTTTTGTAGGCATGGATGGTAGAGCAGAGCTCCCGACTCTAATGTTTTAATGAAGCACTAGTTTTTTTGGCTATGTATCTGTATATGAAATTTCCTTGTTTAATGTAATGCAGATCTCTTTTTCATATTGCTTCGATCTCATACTGAAAGGGTTCATGATTGAATGATTCACATGAATTTTCATGACTATGTTATAATAAAGGATTTATTATAAGCTCTGTTACTCTCTTTTAGTTTTTCTGCCTTTGAACATAAGAAGTTCTTGTCTTCAAAGTTTTCTTCTGCAGGCTGTTGGAAGCCTGATGCCTACAACAGCCCTTCACATATCCTCACATAAGTCTCCCTCCTACTCGCTCTTATTACAACCTACTGCCTGAAATTGAATCAAGACCTCATCTTCTTATGCATGCCTCGCCTAGTTTCTGAGTTAGAATGATATTGTTCTGAGTTTACTTCCATCCATCACCCTTTATCAACAAATCGTGACATTTAAACTGATGGGCCTCAGGCTTACTCCTGCCGCAATCCAGGAGTGACATATGACGCCAACACATGCTTAGTACATTCTTAGAGGAACTTGTTGGTAATATTGTTGGACATATTTGTAGTGATATTGGCACATGGTTTATGGTTGATGTGGAATATATATCTTGGTATTGGTGATGGTTGTGAGGTGTTATGATGTGCATGGTTGATGCACTTGTGATGGTACAGGTTGTGATAGTTGTTGATGTACATGATTGGTTGATGAGATTATTATAACAAGTTACTGGAATAGGTTGTTGGTTACAAGTTGTTGGTACATGTATTGCTACAGGTTGTTGGTACAATTATTTCTACAGGTTCTTGGTACAGGTTGTTGGTACATGTATTGCTACAGGTTGTTGGTACAATTATTTATATAGGTTCTTGGTACATGTTTTTACAGGTTGACAATGATAGTGACAATGGTTGATTTAGTGACAGTGACAGGTTGTCTACATTTTGCACTTATATTTCAAGGAGGCAGGATGGGGAAAGGATAGGTGGTTGGATCCACCTTCTGGTTGGAGCCGTAGAACCAGGTAGTTTGAGATTCCTTCAGGTTGGATCCTGAGAATTAGGGGGTTGGAGCCATAGAATTGGGTGGTTGTAGCCACCTTCCGGTTGGAGATGAAGAACATAGGGGGTTGGAGCCTCCTTCTGGTTGGAGCCACAGAATTGGAAGTTGGTTCTTCCTTGAATGTAATTCTTAAAAACAAATAAGAAAAGAATTCTATGGTTTTCTCCCGCATTGGATTTCCATGTAAAATACTGGTGTATTATGCATTGTGTGGATGTGTCTATTATTGTTTATTATGAACTGATGGATGTTAATGTTATATCATGCCATAACATATTAATGATGAACTTATGAACATTGTTGAATAATTTAAAGGAATATAAATTGTGGTTAAAAGTGTATAAATTGTTGATTGTTGATTCAACCCCCCTCTCAGTAATCCAACAGATTCTTGTTTTTTTTTGCCAACACCGAAAATATATTATGGTAATCGATCTTACCCCTTTTCAAAAATATGAAAACTTCATAAGTTTTTAAATTTTATAAGATGAATCGAGGTTGTTGATCTTGAGATCTAACATGATCTTAGCCGTTGACCTATGGTATGTATCAATTATCTGATCTGCTATTTTGAAGTTCTCACATTCATGATAATTGCATGTTGGAGTGGGTAAACTCTTCGAAGTTCGGAGTCCTGAAGTCCCCATGAGTCATAGATCTCGACGCTCATTGAGAGCCATTGATCCTCGTCGTTGTTCGACTATTCGAGAATTCGTCATTCGGGAGGATCGTAGGGTGTTTTTGTTGGAAATCCCGAAGCCTAGAGCTCCGAAGTGTCATAATTCCTATGGGTTAACAGCTTAGCCAATGGTTTTAGCCCGAGGTCACATGAATTTCTTTGCTTAGGTAAATAGACCCTCGGGAAAAAAATTTACACGCAGGGAACATAAATAAGTCTTGTGGTATATGATTTAGAGGGTTCAAAAGGAACCCGATATCTAATTCAACCGTGAAGATGATTGATCCTTAGACCAGGAGGTCACATGAGCCCTAGAGGTGGTGGGGGTTTGCATCAAGTGGTATCAGAGCCCAAATTAAGCTCTATGTGAAAGAAAATTTGAAGTCATGCCACCAAGAAGATGCATAGAGAGACCCATAGTCAGTGCATCCATGGGAGAGGAAATGAGACAAATTCATGCGAGGTTGGACGCCATGGAAACAATACAAATATGAGCAGCCGATTTTGGTGATGTCAGTGAATATGAAAAAGAAGAGGTAAAAGAAGAAGAAGTTGCAAGAGAGAAAGCAACATAGGAGCGACTACTGAGAGATGTTGTAAAGATGGGAACCAGAGTGAAAATAGAAGTCCCAATGTATGAAGGTAATTTAAATGTGGAAGAATTGCTTGACTGGATAATTTATTTAGATAAATATTTTGATTATGAGGATATTGAGGATGAGAAGAAGGTAAATTATGCAGTAACCAGATTGAAGGGACATGCAACGTTATGGTGGGAGGAGTTACAAGTTGACAAAAGATGAAAAGGTAAGTCTAAAATCAAGAATTGGGATAGGATGGTAGCTAAGTTGAAGGCTAATTTCACACCCAAGGATTATCAGATAAATCTGTTCAAGAAGATGTAGAATCTGAGATAGAAAGGTTTGCCAGTGAAAGAGTACACCGAAGTTTTCTACAAGATGAACATAAGAGTAGGACATAGGGAGAATGATGAAGAGAAATTTTCCAGGTACATAAATGGCTTGAGATATGAAATCCAAGATTAGATTAACATGATGACAATGAGAACTCTGGAATATTCTTATCAGGTAGCCCTTAAAGCAGAAGAAAAGTTGGCAGGAAAACAGAGTCAACAAAAAAAGGAAAAATTCCTAACAGAGGTAGAGGAGTTGTCAGAGAAAAGTTCCAGAAGCCCAGAGAAGAATCTAGAAGATATCATAGTCAAACAAAGAGATGAGGAAGTTCTAGAGGAGGACACTATGGAGGACTCCACCCCATTCAAGGTACAAGTTAATTTTTATATTCTCGTATTTGAAGGTCATATCGATGTGGATGCTCTGGAAAAATGGTTAAATTTGATAAAAAGTTATTTCTCTGTTCACATTTTTTCTGACAGAGAAAATATCACCTTTGTGGTCCTTAAGGCTCTCCCCCGTGTCAAACATTGTGGGAAACTTACTGGAAGAAGATGTCCACATGGAGTCTGGAATATTTGAGGCCTAGCCCACTTGGGATTTTTATACGGATGTGGTCAAATCCAACAATTATAAAATTTTTGGCCAAACCTCAGATGATTCTGAGTCATCGATTTTCCATTCAAATTGATCTCAAATGTTGATTTGATCCATTTTCCAAACCCCCAGAAATGAAACTCCACTGTTGATTCTATGGGACAATTGGTTTAGATTGATGGATAGTTGGTTTTCATTGATGTCAACCTTTGGAGAGTGATATTATAGATTGATGTCAACCCTTGGATAAGTCTGGTATTGAATTCTGGTAGCACAAAGGTATTGGGAAGGGATTTGAGTTTGTTTAAGGAATAAAGGCATACATATCCGTATTTTTTTAGGTGAGACTTCTTTAGATGGATAGGTCATGCCATGTCATTTCCTGTGATATGTGTAACATCACATAACTCCTCAGGTTATAAATTTATGGCCTTGTGAAGTTGGAGAACGATCATGATTTTTATAGAAGCCTTAGAAGGTCAAAGAAGTCAAAATTATTCTAGAAGATCCTAGAAGAAGATGACTAGTCAAATGGGTGAAACTAGGAGTTAATCATGGGTTAAGTGGTTGTATTGACAAAATAATTAAAAATAAATTAGTTGAAACTAGAAGTGGATAGCTTACTATTTTTGGGAAGTGGTTAAGTTAAGTGGACAAAGTGGCTAAGTGGACAAAGTGGTTAAGTGAACAAAGTGGTTAAGTGGACAAAGTGGCTAAGTGGACAAGGTGGATACTTCTAGAGGAAGCTACTTGGAGAGTATAAATAAGAGAGAAAGGGTCTCTCATTACCAAATATTGAGCCTATTGAATATCTACAACTGATTGAGGTAACCAAAGGAGATCTAAGGCGAATTTTAGAGGGAAGGTGAAGTAATGAAGGTCGAAAATTCAAGGGTCGATAAAGTCTTTTGATGATGCTTTCTAAGGTATGTTATTTATAGGTCATCTCACCATTTCCACAATAATGTTTTTTATAGAATGATTCAGTTAGTGACATGTGGGAAAGTTGAGAAGAAATATCCAAGTAATTCTAATAAACATTTCTTCTTATGGGTCGTTGTATTTTGGGAGTTACACTCTATGGAAGATAGGGTTTGTGGCTAGTCCTAGAACTAGTGTAAAACATGTGTTCTAGGTAAAAACATCGTAAGATATTCATATCAGATCCAAATTTAGTGTGATAAAATTAACTGAATATAGTACAGTCTGTAGTATGGTTTGTATCATTTTCAGATCCATAAATAAAACATTTTGCGTGTGGCATGCTCAACAAGTTTGCACTCTATAATAAGCCATAATTCAACAAGGTATGGCATTTTTTCTATAACTCCTTTTCTGGGAGGTTCCAAGGAGAGAAACCTGGAGGAATTGTAGACAAGAAACTGAAGAAAATTTTGTACCATTTTTAGACCTTTATTCATTACAGGTACACATTTATGATTGTTTCAAGTTAGGGTTATTGACTAATCCAAAATTAGTCATGTGAGACTAAAGTAAAGTTTGATGAAAATGCTAGTCTCTTGTTGTTGAAGTTAAGGAAGGTTTGCAAGTTTGTGATCACATACATCAGGTATAATATAGAGTTACATGTATGTTTATATTCATGTTTTGATAGTTAAATTTGGTCATGACATGGTACATGCTTGAGGCTACATAACAATGAGGTTTGACACATGGTTTTATGTAAGGGTTTATGGTATTTGGATTATGGATTTGTGATGTATTGCTAGAGGACTCTTATTGTTTGTCTTGATGTATGTTTGGGTATATGGTTGAGGTATATGTTGAGTTCATGGATGAGACACTTAGTTTATGAGTTGGCATATACATGAGGTGTATGGTATGGTGATGTTGGTACATCTTGATGAGGCATAGTTTGACTTGTTATTGAAACATGATTTGTACATGCTTAGTACATTGTTAGAGGAACTTGTTGGTAATATTGTTGGACATATTTGTAGTGATATTGGCACATGATTTATGGTTGATGTGGCATAGATATCTTGGTATTGGTGATGATTGTGAGGTGTTATGATGTGCATGGTTGATGCACTTGTGATTGTATAGGTTGTGATAGCTTTTGATGTACATGATTGGTTGATGAGATTATTGTAACAAGTTATTGGAACAGGTTGTTGGTTACAAGTTGTTGGTATAGGTATTGCTACATGTTGTTGGTACAATTATTTCTACAGGTTGTTGGTACAGGTATTGCTATAGGTTGTTGGTACAGTTAGTTCTACAGGTTCTTGGTACATGTTGCTTGGTACAGGTTGTTACAGGTTGACAATGATAGTGACAATGGTTGATTTAGTGACAGTGACAGGTTGTCTACATTTGGCACTTATATTTCAGGGAGGCGGGATGGGGCAAGGATAGGTGGTTGGAGGCACCTTTTGGTTGGAACCGTAAAAACAGGTAGTTTGATATTCCTTTAGGTTGGATCCTAAGAATTAGGGGGTTGGAGCCTCCTTCTGGTTGGAGCCAAAGAATTGGGTGGTTGTAGCCACCTTCTGGTTGGAGACGAAGAACATAGGGGGTTGGAGCCTCCTTTTGGTTGGAGCCATAGAATTTGAAGTTGGTTCTTCCTTGAATGTAATTCTTAAAGACAAATAAGAAACAAATTCTATGGTTTTCTCCTGCATTGGGTTTGCATGTAAAATACTGGTGTATTCTGGATTGTGTGGATGTGTCTATTATTGTTTATCATGAACTGATGGATGTTAATTTTATATGATGCCATAACATATTAATGATGAACTTATGAACATTGTTGAATAATTTAAAGGAATATAAATTATGGTTAAAAGTGTATAAATTGTTGATTGTTGATTCAACCCCCCTCTCAGTAATCCTACAGATTCTTGTTTTTTTTGCCAACGCCGAAAATATTTTATGGCAATTGATCTTACCCCTTTTCAAAAATATGAAAACTTCATAAGTTTTTAAATTTATGAAGATGAATCGATGTTGTTGATATCGAGATCTAACATGATCTTAGTCATTGATTCATTAAACTCTGTCTGGCACTATAACATCCATTAAAATATGAAATTTCAACCTTGCAAGTTGAACTCGACTTTTCAACTTAGTCGATCGATGTCAGTAAATATCTCAGACAATTATGGGTTATTTAAAACTCGAATATGGTTACGAATTTGGGGAATTTCTCTCTAATTTTCCATCATTTTTCCCCAAATTCGCTCAGACCGAAGTTTGCAACAAAAATTTTCCTAAATTTGCACTTGTTATAGCCCATACTAGTATAGTGTTTGAACCAAAAGATTTGATACCAATCTATAATGCACACAACCACCAATAGGATGGCCATGCTACTTCAAATTGCACTTCAAGAACTTATTTCAAATTCTAATAACAATTAATTAATAAAGAATCTTGAAAGAAATGAAATAATTTTACATGCAATAATCAATATTCATGCTAGACTTAGAAAGAATTATTAATCATGCCATGCACAACAATGACCAACAAGTAGGAACATTATGTTATAGCAAGATTTGCCTCACCCTATGCAATCTTACCCAAAAGGCCCTTTTCCATTTCCCCATGTAGACTTATCATCCCTGTTTGTAAAATCCAGAGCCAAAAATAAATAATTTTCCACATGTGTGCATCTTGCACACTATACAACATGTGTATATGCAGGTTGCTCCACTAAAACCCGTGTACATCAAGATTTGTGCCAGAAAATAAAAATTACTGTCGGGTTTCCATGTCACAACAGGAGATCTATGATCCTTGGCCTTCCATATACAGAAAATGTTTTGACTCAGCCTTTCAGTTCCATTTTCAAGGCTATAAATGGGCCAATTCTGAGCTATGGAAAGAGGAGAAAGAATTCAACTTTGAGAGCAAAGTTACTCTAGAGGAATGATTTACTTCATATTGAGTCTGCATCCCTTTTTCCTTTAAGTTTGAACACAGTGTTCAGCCCCCAATCTCTTCCCTTGTTGATTGAGAACCCCATTGTTTCCCTCTTATGAGCTTGCCTTTGGTGGAGGATTGAAGTGGCGGAGGTCCAGCTGTAAGGAACTTAGTTTCTCGGTTCCGAACCGTGATGACATGGAAGTCTGTAACATTTTCACTTCTGCTGATCATATATTAATAGAAATACTCTTTTTCTTTCAATTGATATCTTGCAATTATTTGAATTATTATTCCATGGGCGTATTTGTCATGTTTATTAATGGATTATGCTATTGAATGTGATAACATCATACAATATCACTATATTCTTGCTTACTTGGTTGTTGAGGACTAGTTGCAAGTGTATTGCTTTGGGTCAAGTGCTCAATGGTGGACTTCATTGAATGTTTGGACGAGGTAGGCCTTTTATCTTGTCTTTCTAGCATATATGTTTATATAGAATACTTGAGAAGAGAATTTATTTCTACAGTCATTTCCATCTATTGTGGTTTACCCTAGCCATAGAGAGATTTTACTTGTAACACATTATAAATATAAATCTCAAAGATAATAATTAATACACAATGGAAATAAATATACAAGAAGATAAATACATGAAAGATACCACTTATCTTTAATAAAATCAATCACTAATTGGATGCATAACAAGGACGTTCCACCCAACCTTAGAATATGTTGTTCCAAGTCTCAATAGTAGGTCACCTCTGATTAAGGGCTATGAATCCACAAGGACAGGTTCAAGAGCGACACACAGCTTCCCAAACCAGTTAGCACTCAAGATCTCACAGGTTTCTCAACACATAGTAATCCAAAGTACACCAACTCTCTTCTCTCTAGCCTGCACTACCCAAAGACAATGAACCCCCTTCACTGCCACATTGTCCCTCAGGTTGTCCAGTTATTTCCTAGGCACTTCCTAGGCACTTCGACCTCTTTTAATTATTGAGGCTCTCTATCCTTTTATCAAATAAACAAAATACATTATTAATTTGGGAACTCAAACTTGGCGTATTATAAGGTGCACACTTAATAATTTTTTAAACAACATAGGATTTTGGAATACCAACTCTCTTCTCTCTAGCCTGCACCACCCAAAGACAATGAACCCCCTTCACTGCCACATTGTCCCTCAGGTTGTCCAGTTATTTCCAGAGCTCTAGTTCATCTGGTCAATAATATCCATGTTGGTACTCTTAGGATTCACAGTTGTGAGAAATTCTTAGCACATTCCAATGCATATGAGGCATACAAGCACCAATTCATGGATGAAATATAGCAATAATTACTACAACTAGCAAAAAAATGGATTATTTCCCTAAGCAATTCATCCCCATGTCCCAACCAGAATGAATGAGGAATAATGGATGAGAAACCAAAATGAAAGAGTGAACCCCAAAACATCCCACAAAAGGTGTTTATATAATTACATGGAAAATCAAGAGCCACATGGCCTTTCCCCCAAGAATCTCATGTAATCACTTTTCCCCAAAAAATCCAATACGGTTAAATAAAATATAATATTAAGACTTATCCCCTTTATCCCCCTCTCTTGTGGAATCATAGCACCCTATAACTCTTGTCCTTGTTCATCTTGCAACCAACTATGTATCTTATTATTTGCAATCATAGAAAAACATTACATTTCCTAGGCACTCCAACCTCTTTTAATTATTGAGGCTCTCTATCCTTTCATCAAATAAACAAAATACATTATTAATTTGGGGACTCAAACTTGGGGTATTAGAAGGTTCACACTTAATAATGTTTTAAACAACATAGGATTTTGGAACAGATAAATGTTATTCAACTAAGATACCAGTGACTAAGAATCCAAATGTACAACTAGCCTATGGATGCCTAAATAAATAGTTGTGGACATTAGCTTGATGGACACACTGTACTTTGCAATATTGTTTGTTGCATAGCTGAGGAAAATGCCCCCTAAACTCACTAATTCATCTATGGGAGAGAAGATCACCCAAGCAATGGAAGAAATGTTCCAGGTACTACAATTGGCATCGTATATGAATCCTATATAAGCTAGGGCATACATTGACATCTTCAAATCAAGCACCAAGCATAATAAGAATTGGATCGAATCATACCACACACAAAAATAAAAAAAGGCACACCACACCACCACTAAAAATATATAATATACAAAGAACTATGCAAACTTTCGACCCATGCATAACACTTCTTGATATAGATCCCATTGCAAGGCTCTGACAAAGTGTTCTCTTCATCATTAACCAACATGTAGGCCCATTTCTTCAATACACGATTAACGATGTAAGGACCATTCCATAGGAGTTCAAGTTTACATATGCCTAATGTATCATGGTCTTGGTCATAGACCAAAACCAATTCACCTTTCACAAAGACATGAGGAAAAACACTTTTATCATACTGAGCCTTAACATGCTTCTTATGAGTCTCATTTTCCATTGCAACTTCACAACAAGTTTCATCTAGATGGACCTCATACAAGATATGTTCTTCCTCAATAGAAGTGTTGGAAAAGACTTATATCAATAGTTTTAACGAAGGGATTTCTCATTCAATAGGAGATACTGGATCCACTCCATAGAGCAATTGAAATGGTGTGAAATTAGTGGTAGTGTTCACTGAGGTTGAATATTCCCATAATGTCAGAAATAACATAATGTGCTAGTTTGTTTTGTGTTTCCCAACGATCCTTTGGATCATTGTTTTCAAAACTTTATTGATAGTTTCGACTTGACCATTAGCCTAAGGATAATAAGGTGTTGAGTTCTCGTGAAAAAAACCCAACTTGGAAGCTAGTTTGGTCATAATTTTATTGCGAAAATGTGACCCATGATACATAACAATAGTTTTGGGAACCCCAAACCTAGTGATTATTTGATTGAATATGAAACATGCTTTTGTGGTGCCATCATTGGAATATGTAGGCATAGTCTCAACCCTCATAGTGAAGTATTCAATTTCCATTGTGACGTAAACATGGCCATCAACCTAGGAAGGTTCACAAGTCAAAAAATCAATCCCCCACTTTGAAAACAGGGTGAAGTGGAGAAGGATGTGCATGCATTTTCCATGTAAATACTTGACAAGGGTGACACTTCTGGACCGTGGTGATACAAGCTTTAAATATTGTAGGAAAAAATTATCCTACACGCAATTTGTTCTATGCAGTGGAAAGACTAGAAATATAACCACCACATGCTTTGGCATGGAATCACAAATTATGTTGTAGAGGAATCTCTTCTATAGATAGGTGAGCTCTCTCACTGATCTAACATAGATCAAAGATAGATTATGGATATAAGACAATGGTTTTTCTTATAGATATAGTTTGTAGATTCGATCTAAACTAACAATAAAGAAGAATGGGTCTTAACTCTACCCGACAATTGTCCTATCATATCCAAGTTGATGTAGCTCCCAGATTTCTCCAAGCTCTTACAATTAGATATCTTCACACACAATCAACACCATGTACCCTTCTCAACCTTATTTAGCATGAAATAAATATAGTTTAAAAATAGATCTAATATAATTATCTCAAGATAAAATTAGATCTACCAATATAAAGAATAAAATAACATAGGTCACACCAGTTGGAGAGGAAAAACACCATATATCTATATATTAAATTCAAAGAAACTACAACATAGCATATTACCTTGAGACTACTGAGGTACCTTCTAGATCCAAGTTCTTTGAGACTCCTTCCTTTTCCACTCTTTATTTCTGTCCACCAACATGAGGACACTTCAACTCTAGAATCTCTCTCTATTTCACCAACATAATAACTCTCAAACTCTAGATCCCCCCATCTTCTTGATTTGGCTTCTTCTTATAGGAATTTAAAAGGAGATAGGTTTCATGGCATGTGAATTATGTGGATACAAGACATAGATAGGCTTAATGGCATGCGAACTAAGAAATTACAAGTCATATATAGACTTCATGGCATGTGAATAAGTCATGTACAAGTTCCATTCTCAATTATGACCTTTTTCAACCTACTATGAGATTTTTCTCAAGTTCTAGGCTAAATTATGAGTTTTTTATCAGACAAATAATTATATCCTTGTGAAATAATTGTGATATTTTTACTCAATTATGTAATTTCAACCTTATAACATCTAATAACATCTTTGCAAAAGTTGTGGTGGAAACTACAAGTATAACATATGCCCCCTAATGTATGAGGTTAGAAGAGGAATTGATGACCAAAATACATTACGAAAATTTATGGCGATGAGTAGAAGAAGGAAGGAGCATCAAGAAGAATGGTGTATTGATACCCTGATTGGGAATAAATTGAAAGTCATATTGTTGATCCTTTTGGATGGCTTCCTCAATTTTGGGTATGTTTATGGAAATATATTGGAGGAAGTAAGGATTTCAAGAGATATCCCATGAGTAATCATTCATTAATTCCTTACAAAAACCATATCTCCTACACCATCCATGAATACAATCCATGATATGGGTAGAAATAGTATAATGAAAGTTAACAAGGATTTCAATCCCTACATTGTAGTGAACTAGAAGATGAAAAAATGTTAAAACGCCTTGGAAATGGAATCAAAGGTATTATGGGTATTGGTATGTTGATCAATGTACCATTTGGTAGCCACACATGTGAGGGTGATTTGAAACAACCGAAGTTGAATCGATTCATGTGTGATGTTTTTAGATAGAGGCCCTCTCTAGAACAACCCTCAAACTTAGGGATATTATAGGGTAACTTTGTCGGTATGGTTGGAAAAGTAGCATTATGTTGGATAGGATCATTGATGAGTTTGGTTAAATATGGAATATTCAACCCAACAATATAAGGTGGGGCAGGTTGATTTTATGTTGGATATTGGTTTTAAACCTAATTAGTTCCCACCACGATGGGAACTGAATTCATAAATGGGGTAGACAGAGGTAAAATAGTTGAGGAGAGAGTAACTCTGAACACCTAAACTAGATGGCCTCAAAGGGGAGGAGGGTTCAAAATATGAGATTTTCAAATTTGAAGATAATGAGCTCGTGGAAGAGACAGGATAATCAATTCTAACTCATTGAGTAGGAGATAAGACCTTGTTAGCATTGATATTCACCCTTAGATTTCAAGAGGATAAGCCCAACACCCATCAAATAGGTTTGTGAATATAGATTAATGATAGAAGATCAAATGGAAAAAACTCAACACAACAATGTTTTAACATAGAAAGTCTAGACTAGTATGCATAAGAAAATGAGGTTTTAACTAATTTCAGTCAGTGGTTTGAGAATAAAAGTGAGTAGATGGAAGACTTGGTGAGGAAGGTGGATAGGTATGCTATAAGCATCAGGCCTTCTAGCAACTAGGTGAAGAAAAACTCAATCACAAGAACTTCTTGAACTAAATTTAAAACACTGAAAATTTTTTACAACAACATTATAATCAAACATCCATTATAACACAACCATAACATCTGATAAACATCATCCAATAATGATCATTTGGAGTAAGAAGAAACAAGATGATGAAAAGAGGTTGACTTCCATTAATTAAAATATCTCAAGTCTCATACATAAACCAGAGTACAACTCTGTTTAGTCAAAATATTACAAAA
Source organism: Picea glauca (assembly GCA_000966675.3). Classification (NCBI taxonomy): domain Eukaryota; kingdom Viridiplantae; phylum Streptophyta; class Pinopsida; order Pinales; family Pinaceae; genus Picea; species Picea glauca. The sequence continues at coordinate 690,697 of JZKD02S1674683.1, forward strand.
TAGGGAGCTCTACTCAACCATTCGAACCCAACATATCATTCATTTGATGTATTTATAACAAAAGCAATAGACAACAACTTGAGGTGCAAGCTGACCTTTCTATCCTAGGATTCTCCACAAAACATTATTAATCTAACATTTATACAAGTGGATCTAACAAACTGCTAGAATCAAGAAGCATGTTGGAAACAACTCTAACAAAATATATATGACATGATTGTTGTTGCTTGGGAACATCTCATCCAGTGCCATGTGTCCTCCAAGCCTTTGTGTTGAGCTCCATCTGCCACCTATTAATCATAGGTTCCCTCCAAGTCATCAAATCCAAGCAGAATCAACGAACTCAAAATTGTTGACTGTAACAACCAGTTTGTAGCATCTTTTCATAGCGCAACTGGTAGAAGATTTTGTAGCGCTTACCTCTGTAAAACAGTTCTGCAACCGATTTCGTAGTGCATTCGGTAGTAGATTCCATAATGCCTTCTTGTAACATTGTTATTCAATTACTTTCTTTAGCGAACTATCGCTTTATGTCTGGATAGGTGATTCAGTAGTGCCTTCGGTAACACAACTACAAAATGGTCTGTGCGGATAATTCCGTAGTGCCAGTGCTATGAAATCTCTGTGTTTTCTCTGTGTCATGCAATGAATCCTCAAAAACCAAAAACATATTAGTATATGGATTATGAGCCTGTAGATGCCTCAAGTAGGTGAAAATATAATATTTCCCTTAACACTTCAATCTTGCAAAAAATAATCACCATAAAAAATGGATTTGTAATCCTCTCCATTTACCTTTTCAATCTGGCACTCCTCCTTGTTGCAGGAGAACTTCCCTCTGTCACAACAACATATCTTTATTTTGTAGGAGTATCTATCTCTATTGCATCTTGTGCTAGAACATTTAATTTCCTCTGGGATAGATTATCTTTGAAGGGATGCAATTCTTTTTTGAGCTTTCTATTTTGTGACTGTATGCTTCTGATTTTCATGTACAAAGTTTTAAGTTTCCTATGGAGAGAAAATAATCTTCTTGATGTAAATATATCCAGATCAAGGGTGTCATTATACATATCCATGAGCTCCTTCATATTCCTCCTCTTAGTGAATATTTCTCCCTTCAGATGGGAAACTTCCTTCCTTGCTTCCATGATTTGTATGATCAATCTCTTGAAGGTGGGATTATTAGAGGGAGTGCTTATGTTTATGACTTCAACAGGATTCTCAGTAGCTTCAGTCTTACCTTTGTATTTATTCTGAACAGAGGCTTTGGTCATGACCTCAATAGGCTTCCCAACATTGTCACTTTTACTTTTACCTTTCTTTGGGACTATAGCCTTGGGTATGACTTCTGTTTCAACAACTTCCTTATGGGATGATGATCTGGTGAAAGGCCTCTTAAATCTGATATTAGTCGTTGTAGTAGGTGAAGGAAAATGTATTTTTCTCCCCTTCTTGGTTGTGGTTTTGGCTGATGAAGGAAATTATTCTAGTTCAGGTGCAGGCTAAGGTGAAAATTATCTTTGTGGGGAGTGATTGACTTCCCTCTCTTCTTCATCAATTTCCTTAGGAACTTCTTTGTCTTGGAAAATAAGTTTTATTTTTATCTTCTTACTTGTTTCTCCTTGGGCAACACTACTAGCTGGAAAAGGGCTTTGCACCCTAGATTGAGGGGTGGAGGCTACATCTAGCTGAAGATTATCAGAGACAATGAATTTTTCCTAAGTGAGGATTATTTTCTTCAATTCTTCCATAACAAGCATCCTAATTAACCCAGAATGGAAAACACTAGTGTCCACAGCCTTGGACTTGGCTTGGACCCTATCAACCATCTTTCCCATACTTCTAAATAGATAGAAATGGATATTCATTAAATCCTTTCCTATGAAGTGTAGCAAGAGCCTAATGTGATACTGCTATATCATGTTGAATCTTCCCTCACATGTAAAATACCTATGGATAATTTTCAACATTTTATAAAAACCCTCAACCAAGTGGCTCCTTGGTACTCCCTTAGACAAATTGTGTTTATGATAATATGGCTTGAGGAAATCATTAGAAAAGGCTACATTGAGGGTCATATATTTGAACCACCTCTCACCAGTGTTGGGTATCTCAGTGGTTGCTGCAATGGTAGCTTCAGATACCTCCAACTCAAGGGTTCCTACCTCGGTCTTAGTGCCATCAAAGTTTTAAGAAAACTCCCTTGCTACTTCAAGATGTCTCCTCTGCATGTTTTGGCAGAAAGATAGGAAACCCACTCTTTGGAAAACCTCCCTGATCATAGGTTCAACATAAAATAGGTGCATGTCATAAGGTTTAGTCCCGAAACAGACTCCCACCATTGTGATATTTCTTCTATTGGGGTGTATCCATGATATAAACAATAGGTCAAGTACTGTATAGCTATGAAAGGTCATGAAACCAAATAGAGGCAAAATTCTTTGAGTTTTGAAGGTGATCCTTAATTGGTATTTAGGGGCTTTCCTCCAATTCACTTCTAAACTAATAAGAGACTGGTTTGATGGCTACAAATGGGGGAAAAAGATTCTATGAGAAATGATATGCAGGAAGACTGCACTGTCCAATTTTAAGCTAACATAGGGCCAGCACACAACGTCATCATCATTAAAAAAGGAAAGGGCTCCTAAAATCTTCACTTCCAACATACTTTGAGATGAAAATATAGAATGACACAACGAATAAGGAAAGTTAATGTTGGAGTTGTGAGCATAGAAGATGGCACTGGTTTGATAGGTAATTTGTAGTGCTGGAACAGGGGATCTGCGGCACGGTTTAATAGTGGTTTTTGTAGCGCAATGTGGACAACATGAGCCAAGAGGATAAATGTGAATTCAAAACTCTAAAGCAAATTTACTCTATTTCAGTGGAGGAAAATGTCAATATGCAGATGGCTATGAATTCTGTGGAAGCAGAGGTAAATGGGTTGGTAGGTGGGAGAAGCTATATTTTGCAGCACCAGGTGGTACCAAAATATAAGACAAAAACACCATAATGATATTCAACAGAGCTTGGATCACTCATGAAGTACCTGGGCACCGTAGCTTGATAATTACTGATCAACAACAAGCCTCGAGTCATTTGCAGCCACCTCAATCTCCAATTCACCTCAGATAATTAGTTATGTATCATAATCTGCAACTCTTTCTGGACTAGTAGTTTTAGCAACGCCAAGCTAGGAGTAGGAATTTAAATTTGGTAAACAGTTATAATTTCATAAATGACCAAATCATGATATTCCTTTTGAAGACAAGGGTGATGAAAACAATAAAAGACATGACATTGGCTCCATAATTGAGAATTATGGTAAAGAGGGAGAGTGTACAAAGATGTGCTACGAAAACACCTAGTGAGTTGGCAACGTTCTTGACAATGTTTGATTTGACTCCCTAATGGGAAAAGGGACATAGTGGAGAGGATCAAGCATATGAATGGATGGAGTGATTTGTCAGGTTTGTAGAGTCAAGGGGTTGATAGTGTTTTTTGTGAAGTCAAGTGATGAGTCAAGGATATAAACCACAAAATGAACCTAGGGCATAAACCATAGGTGTGGGTAAAAAATGTGAACCAAGTCCCAAACCTTTATTTGTTTAAACTAACATTAGAAAATAATAAAGAGAAAATTAAAATAAACTTAAAAAGACTAATGGGTAAAAATTAAAAACTAAGGAGAAAAATGACCCATGACAACTTCATGTGATAACATTGGCTACACAGGGGGTGGCATGCTCCCTGTGACCTTCTAAGAACAAGAAACTTCAATGTCTTATCCTAGGGATATGGGGTCATATATTCAAACAAAAATGAAAATGAAAAAGTGATATTTACAATGAATGGAAAGACACTCACGGCTTAAGAAAAATACTTCCTCAGAAAGTGCCCATTGACAGGGCCGCCAAAAACTTCAGAATCCTCCAAGTTCTGCAATTTATAAGTGTTATTTGAAAATACCTTAGAAATATTGAAAGGACCAATCCACAAGGCTTCAAATTTACCATGTTTTCCTTTGTCTTTCTTAGGTGCATCCCACTTGAGCACTAGATATCCTAGTGGGAAATATTCTTTTCTTACCTTCTTGTCAAAGGCTTGCTTGATCTTCTGTTGATGGTCCTGTGTTTTTTCAAGTAGTTTCTCCCTAGTCTAATTTACTTCTACTAGCTGTTATATCCTCCTAACCATATCATCAGGTTCTACTTGGTAGTCCTGGACGAACTTTGCCACATGCAAGGCAAGTTGAGTAGGAAAAATAGCTTCAACCCTATATACAAGTTGAAAAGGGGAAACACCAAGTAACCTCTTTGTTGTAACTCTATCATCCCATAAGGCAAATTTCAGCTTTGAGTCCCATGCTTTCTTGTTGTCTTCTAACAATTTATTTATGATCTTTATGAGGCTCTTGTTAGCTGACTCCGCCAAACCATTTCCTTTGAGGTAGTAAGGAGTAGAATGGACTAATGTAATCCCATACTATTCACAAAACTTTATCAATGGTTCAACTTTAAAATAAACAACATCGTCAGTAACAATATTGCTTGGACAACCAAATCTTGACATGATATCCTCAATAAAACTAATGATTACCTTGTGGGAGGCACTCCTTGTAGGAATGGATTCTATCCACTTGGTGAAATAATTAGTGGTAATCAAAATCCACCTATGCTTACCACTTGAAGCTCGATGGATTTCCCCAATGAAGTGAAGACCCCATTGTTGAAAAGGTCCAAAAACTACCACATGATTCAAAGGCAAAGATTTGAGTTGTTGCTTTCTAGAAAACTTTTGGCATTTAACACAAGCTCTTATCTTTGCACAAACATCAGTAAAAAGGATAGGCTAGAAATACCCATCTCTAAGGATATTATAGGTTGTGTTTCTCCAAAAGTGATGCCCCCCACATACCCTATCATGAAAATCAGTCATGGCCTTTTGGGACTCCTCTGGATCTAAACACTTCAAAAGAAACCCTAGAGGATCTTTCCAGTACAAAACATGATCAATGAGACAATATCTGATTGCTTTAAGCTTCAAAGCTCTTACCTTGTTCTTTTCCAAGCCATCAGGAGGCTGCAACTTTTGCAAAAAATATATGATGTCTTTATACCAAGTGCATTCTGGCAAGTGATGGGTATTCTATATGCACTAATTCCCTCAATTAACTTGTCAACCCGGGGTAAGTAAACTTAGAGTTGTGGCACTGTATGAGCCAAGGAAGAAAATCTAATGGAAGTATTATCTAACTAAGGAGATGGTCTAACTAAGGATCAATACTCTATCAATCTATTTTCTAAAGAGATGACTCTTTTTTTATTTTCATCAATTAAAAAATTCTATTAATGAGCTTGAACTATTTACCCTAAACAACTTCAAATAATGGATTGATGGATTATTTCTAAAAGAGCAAATAACAACCTATTTTAAACAAGTTAACCTATTCAACCTTTTTAAGTAAGCAACAACAAGTAAATTACTTATGAGTTATTTGATCTATATATATTTAATCAAATAAGCAAGTAGACAACTAACCTATAAAAAATATTTTTACAAGTGAACTCTATTCTTAAAAATAACTCATAACTATTTCTATTTTGCGAAGGATAAATCTTAATCTACTTAATCAAAAGTAAAAGAATTATGACTATATTTAGATTCTAATTGATCAAAAAATATTTCTAACTTGAAATAATAAGGAAAAAGAGTATTCAAAGATGATGATTATGTCTTCAGTGTTGAATAACATCATGATGACATCTGACTATTAGTGACAGTTCAAGAGGAATTAATTCAATGCTGACTTCTACAGAGAAATGGAAAGTGTGAATACGACAATCTAAAGAAATCTTTTCCATCATAGAAGCAACACTAAGTATCTCAAAAATCCATGTGATCTCTAAACTTCATGCATCAATCATCAACGATTAAAAACACACTTATACTAATTCAAGCAAATCTATAAACTCATGAACTCATGATTAAAAATCCTAATCCGAATTCACTCTTCTAATTCCTAATCAATATCAACTAAAAATTACAATTCAAATCCATAACTAAGATTTTATGATCTAAACTAAACTAATCCTATCATTAAAAATCATATTTCAAAATTAACTAAAATGATTTTAGAAAACATAATCCCAAAGTCTATTTCTATCCTATCATACTGAGGCAAGATTAATAAAAAAAATAGATCTATGAAGATTAATTGAAATGGTAATTAAATCTATCTTAACTACAACTATCAAAACTTGAAACAATTAATCCGTCAAAGCTTGCAAACAATTTTAAACTAATACTCTTTTTACACTAATACTTTGTCTAAGTTAATGCTCTGTTTTAGTTACCAAAACCAAAGTAACTAATTAAGACTTCAATACAACTATCTAAATTAGTATATTGTAGGATGATTCATAGCTAAGAAAGAAGAGACACAACATGATAATTAACCATCTCCTACAAGCAATCTGGAATTAAGGAAAAACGAATTAGATAATCAAATTATAATTCACATATACAGTAATTGAATCTTAGAAATACATACAACAAAGAAGCAAGTATAAATTCTGACTAAGAAACAAGATAGACACACGATACATATTGATATACAGTCACCCAGACAACTGGTGGGCCCCCCAACAGGTTTTGGCTACACTCTAACAATGAAACACATGCTTAACTCAATGAAATTATGTCATTAATCAAAAAACGAAGTCGAACAAAATTTGCAGAGAATGTCTGGATTACAGAATAAAATTCTTCTTAAAAATTATGTCTGTGGTCGTGCCACTAATTATGGAATTTATAGATAAGTTGCAACTTGAGAGGTCAACCACTAGAAGGGTTGACCTCCTCTAAAACCATCAAACTCATTAAATGAGCTTCTAACAACATCATCTCCTAGAAATTCTATGAGCCACTCAACTATCACTATAACTGCCCAATCTGAGGTGTGTCGAGCTCTGTAGATGGAGGTCAGGAGGGGGCACTGTCGAGGGGTACTAAATCAATTTAACTCAACAACAAGAACCAAACCCGCCACCGAGTCCCAATTAGACTCTGCAACATTTAATACTTTAATGGTTCTTCAGATCTGTCAATCCGACCAAATAATCAATGGGCTTTACATAGTGATTGATAGGATATCTTCTTATGAAAATTCCTCCTTTAGTTTAAATGTTCTCTTTTGTATTTTCTTTTCATGGGTGGATCTGCTAAAAGATGTGTGCTAGTATAAACCGACTGGGTAAAAAGGGGAAATATTAACTACTGAAGAAGGATGAGCTTGGGATAACCCTCATGCTCAAGCATGCAGACAAATATTTTCATAGCTGTTACAAGCCTAGTAGTCATACATCAACTTGTTGGTACTTTAATTATTGACTGAGATACAATTATCGAAAGAAAACATGCATGCAATAAAACGATGGCAAGAAAAATAGTTTCCTTAGCTCTAACCATTAATCACACATTAACACAATGATTTTCTTTCCATCATTAGAGAAAAGAACTATAAAAATATTGAATCAATTAACTTATCAATAGATTCAGAAACTCTTACTCATTACAACATCCATTCATGAGATAAAGTCAGAAGTAATTCGTCCTTAGATCCAATCACACATGCCTTTGATGTAAAACATAAATTTGTCTTTGGTGCTAAACAAGACTTCTCAATTAAGGTAGTACCGAAATAGTTCTTTACAATTCCAAAAATGAGGGTCTTTGCCAAAACCATCGACCCCTTCTAAAAGGTCGATCCTATTATTTATAAAAAATCATTAACCAAAAAATAACTATAAAAATTGCAAGTTAAGTAAAACAAAACATCGCCACATGGTGCTTCCATCTCTCTGTCTTCTAAGAGTCGTCAAATGGTTTCACTGAAGTGGATGACTCTTTTGATACTCTGACCATTTGACAAAGATTTCCTCACATGTGTTGGAATACAGGAATCTATGTTGGTCCATCGTGGTCAAAAGGATCTCCTTTACTTCTACTGCATGTTTCTGATACTTGACTAGTTTGACACTTAACTGTTGTAATATTGTCCGAGCCTTGATTGGGTGCTCCATGAAATGATGTACTTGTCCTAGCACCATGTTCACCACCTTTGCTATCTCTGCAGTCCATGCCGAGTCTTGTTCTACATGTTTTTTTACTATGTCATGCAAGTCGACAAAGTCCTCGGGTGAGCTGAATTCTGGGAGACCGATGTCTTTCATCTCTCGATTAATCTTGACCCTGCTTCTTTCGCAATAGACCCATTTCCCTTGAATCTCCCGCTAAGGTGCTTGGGCCATTTTCGCCCAATATTCGACTGCTTTTCCTATCCGATCTATGATGTTGTACCTCCCTCAACACCTGAATGTCGTTCTCTTCGGTGTCTCAGCTCTTTTGAACCATGCTAATGTAATCAATTATTTCCACTTCTTGGTGGGCCTTCTCATACCATATTTTCACATATTTGCAGGTTTCTAGTGCCATAAGAGTGTCTTCTTTGAAGTCGCCTATCCCTGCAGTAAAAAGGTGTCGTTCATTTGTGAATTTGTTGTAGGCATATCAGAATTTGCTTCTCAAAAATACCATGGCCTATGTAGAGTCCTAATGGTACTTCACCAAATGGCGTAGATGCTCCAGCTCCTTTAGTGAAATGACCATCTCTTCTTCATCTTTCCTTTCTCTATATAAGGTGGCATCTGTGATCGCCATCCCTACGCCGATAAGATTATACGTCTTGGTATGGTCATTATTGATCATATTCTCCTCTGTGGTGATGAGGATTGAACTGTCCAAAGTAAGCCTCATTTTCTAGTGGTTCTCTTCACGATGGCTTTCCTCTTTCGACCATAGGCGATTGCTTGTATATAGGCGACCTCATCAATAGGTTTGGGGATTTTTTTTTCTCCCCAAGTAAGAGTGTTTCCCAGGCTCCCGACGGTGTATATCTGTTCAAGATTGGGTTCCTAAAGCCTCTTCTGTATGTCCTGATGGCTTGACCTCTGATTGTTTCTCATCGAGTGGTAAGGTACTGGCCAAAACCGAGAAATCATAGGCAGGTTCGGTACTTACATGGTAATCAGCTGTTGAGATGTTGATTTCCTATTGTGGAATTTATTCTCCTTGTTCACCCAATCCTAGCTCATACCTGGAGTTGTCCATTGGGGTTCCCGGTATGTCGAGTGACTCAACGTCCAAAGCACTTTCTACCTCATGCCCGTTTTGCGGATGACTTTGACTTGGAGCATCGGGACCCGGGATGGATGATTTCTCATGTTCTTTCTCTTATGTAATTTGCACCAGAGTGACCAGGGACACCTTTAAACTCTCCTCATCATCATAGATGGTTATTAAATTGAATAAGGAATTTGGTATACTTGTTCTTCCTGATGTCCTCTCCATCTCGGGACGAGCCAAAAATTCCCTTGGTGATCCGACCTATGGTGGTGGAGCTTCAGGGCTTCCTGACCTAGTGGTTTCCTCAATCTGTATCGACTTTGGGCCACTTGGTTCTCCTCGGCTTTCGATTGGGTCATCATATGGGATCCTCATCATTTCTATTAGATCGGGGTCATTTTTCAACTGATCAATGATCCTCTGTGCCCCTTGTATCAAGATTAATTCCCTTCTTCGAGCCTCTGTTGTCTCTACTGCTCTAATTCCTTCCCCGGCCCCGAGGGCCTCTTGAGCCGATTGCTCTATCATTTCCACCTATTAGTCCATGCTCATGGCCTTGAAACTGGTCATGTTTGGGTTCACCATCCTCTACACCACCTCATCCTAGTCCTGGGTGCACTCTGTGAAAATTTTGTCCTCAAACTTATCATGAGAATACGACCAATAGGATGATACTTGCGAAGCATGTTGGAGGACCAGGTCTTTAGGATCATGCTTGCGGAATCGGCCTATTGGGAACCTGAATTCAAGTTGGATCAGCCCTTCTAGTTTGGCTTGAGTAGTATCCTTCACCAGATAAAACCTTATATGAAAACCGTATGAAAGCTCGTTTCTTGTCTTTGAACAATGTGGCATTATAGACGTGTAGGATGGTATGATAACATATTTCTCCTACAATGAGCTGGTCTAGGACATGAGCAAGTAGGATATGTGGTGCTTCGGTGGCCCTGAACACCCTGATGTATGTTGAGTGTTCGTCTAAATACCAATGGCCTACCTTTGCTATCACTTTCTTGGTTGCCGCAGATATTCTTGGGCATTCCTTATTCAAGATGGTGTATATCTGTTCAAGACTAGGTTCTTGAACCTCTTCTGTATGTCGCGATGGCTTAAGATCTGGTTGTTTCTAATTGGTTGGTAAGGTACTGGACAAAACCAAGAAATCAGAGGTAGTTTTGGTACTTACATGGTAATCAGTTGTTGAGATGTTGATTTCCTATTGTGGAATTTCTTCTCCTTGTTCACCCGATCCTAGCTCATACCTCGAGATGTCCATTGGGGTTCCCGGTATGTCGAGTGACTCAATGTCCAAAGCACTTTCTACCTCATGCCTGTTTTGCGAACGAATTTGACTTAGAGCATCAAGACTCGGGGTGGATGCTTTCTCATGTTCTTTCTCTTATGTAATTTGCACCAGAGTGACTAGGCACACCTTTGAACTCTCCTCATCATCGTAGATGGTTATTAAATTGAATAAGGAATTTGGTATACTTCTTCTTCCCGATGTCCTCTCCATCTAGGGCCGAGACGAAACTTCCCCTGGTGATCCGACCTATGGTGGTGGAGTTTCAGGGTTTCCTGACCCAGTGGTTTCCTCAATCTGTATCAGATCTAGGCCACTTGGTTCTCCTCGGATTTCGATTGGGTCATCAGTCGGGATCCTCATCATTTCTATCAGATCGAGGTCATTTTTCAACTGATCAATGATCCTCTGTGCCCCTTGTATCAATATTAATTCCCTTCTTTGAGCCTCTGTTGTCTTTGCCACTCTGATTTCTTTCCTGGCCCTGAGGGCCTCTTGAGATGACTACTCTATCATTTCCACCTGTTATTCCAAGCTCATGGCCTTGAACCTGGTCATGTTTAGGTTGGCCATCCTCTGCACCACCTCGTCCTAGTCCTGGGTGCACATTGTGAAAATTTTGTCCTCAAACTTATCATGAGCATACGAACAACATTATGATAATTGCAAAGCATGTTGGAGGACTAGGCCTTTAGGATCATGCTTGCAAAATCGACCTATCAGGAACCTAAATTCAAGTTGGATTAACCCTTCTAGTTTGGCTTGAGTAGTATCCTTCACCAGATAAAAACTTATATGAAATCCGTATGAAAGCTCGTTTCTTGTCTTTGAACAATGTGGCATTATATCCCTACAGGATGGTATGATAACATATTTCTCCTACAACGAGATGGTCTAGGACATGAGCAGCTAGGATATGTGGTTCTCCGATGGCCCCGAACACCCTGATGTAGGTTGAGTGTTCATCTAAATACCAATGGCCTAACTTTTCTATCACTTTCTTGGATGTCACATATAGTCTTGGGCATTCCTTCTAAAAAATAAGAAAATGAATGCAGGTGATGAATTCTTCACAAATGAATGCATAAGATTTTTTGTACTTGTTTTCCCATAATATGCTGAAGTAGACATGAACCGAGAGCTCTGCAACATGCCAACTTAGATTCATTCTGACGAAGACGTTCCTTGCACACATGACATCAAGAAGGTACGAGGCCATGTAGAAAGTAGATGCCTCCCCTTCCTTTGGCGTATGAGCTCGTTGTACATAGATGCTTAATTGTTTTGAGATTATCGCTCCCCTATTGAAGTTGCTCCCAAAAATCGCCACTGTGTCAAGCTCTAATATTGGCTCATTACCCTTTAATTGGGGCATATTATATTAGTAATGTTATTTTATTTATGTTGGATTTAGGCCATTAGTTGTAATTATACCTCCTAGTCTCCTATATATACCAAGGAGACATGTTCATTTTGAATCATCTTGTACTTGAACATTTAAGTGGGGTAAAAGGAGGTTTCCCCCTTGAAGAGGATTATTATCTGAAATTATCTCTTTTTCAAGGCATTGAGTACTTTTTATGAGGATTTTCTATGCTATATTGATATTTGGTTCTTAACATATGGTATCAGAGCTCAAGGTCTTGGGGTTTCGCTGCTACATCTAAGACACCTTGGTATTTTCACTATAACATTTTTCCTAAAATGTTTCAGAAGGAACGACTTGGAGGATATTTAGTAGATGGATCAAGGTACGTTGGGTTCAAAATTCATCTCCTGAGGCCTTATACTTTCGGAGATACATCTTATACAAGATAGGATTATGGAATCATCCTAAACTAAGTCATTGTGGAATTTTCGCTATAATTGTTTTTTTGTAATGTTTCAGAACCTGAAATCTGGAGGATATTTACAAAAATTAGTAAGGTATCTGTGGTAAAAATTTCAGCTTCTGGGTCATATCAAATTTGTAGATACACCCTGTGTAAGATAGGGTATCTGACTAGTCCTACTGACTAGTATCAAGAAGGTGTTCCAAGTAAAACAATCACAACTTCTTCCTAGAGTATCCAAATTGTGTGGGATTGATTGCATTGGATCATGGACAGTCTGTAGTATTTTGGGTGCGAGTTTTAGAATTTATATCAATTATTTTGTGCGGGGCACACTATACAAGTGAGATCTCCTGGAAAGGCCAAAAATCGACAAGTTGTGGGGAAGTTACCATAAATTCCACTTGGCACATCCAATTTT
>JZKD02S1674683.1:726476-763401 GCA_000966675.3 Picea glauca
ATGTTGTATCTGCATGTGCATTTTCCTTCATGTCCAAATACCTTCATCAATCTTGCGGTCCAAAACCCATGACTAGGGTTGACATCAATGACAACAACCAATCTTCCAACATTAATTATGTTTCTTGGAGCTTCTATTCAAATTCCTGAAATCAACACATAGTCTAATTTTCCCATTCTTTTTCATCACAGGGACCAAGTTAGCCACCCACTCAAAGTATCTCAAAGGAATGATCATCTTGGAATCCAACAACTTCTTCACTTCTTTTTCCATAATAGGTAGCAACATGGGATTTATCTGTCTAAGTTTCTACCTAAAAGTCTTGGTCTCCTCTTTCAAAGGGATCTTGTTTTCAATGATGTTTGTGTCATATGTTTGTAAAGCTTCATATTTTTAGGAAAACACATCAGCAAACTCCTTTAAAATATTAACATACTCAACCATTTGTTCATTTGACAAGCTGATGGACAATTTCACATACTTTGGATCCTCCTCTGTACCTAAATTTCATTCAGTCACATCAACATTTTTAGTTGATCCTTTAACATTCAAAACAACATCATTTTTGTCAAACAATATTTCCAAGGGGACTAGTCCTTTTGGAATATGGTTAATGAGCAACTGAACAATATGATGGTCAACAATTTTATTCAGAAAAATATCAGCATGCAAGATTTTTTTATAATCGTGATCTTGATCAATATGTAAAGAAGAAAACCCATCCACAATTTCAAGAAATATTTTGATCTCAAGATCGTCCTTAAATACCTTCCAATGTTTGGCATTGTTAGGTATAGAGGGTCTATACTTCACTTCCACAACATATTTGAGCTTAGGGGGAAAATGAACTCTGAAATTACTTGCTGAAACAACCAAGGAATCTTCCATAGTATTTTCCTCTCTTGGAACAAAAGAGATACTAAAAGCCAAGAAGAAATTATCCACAAGATCCCAAACTTAATTTCTGTAAGTCCTTAACCTAGGGTGTTTATCTTGATATAGATTTTTGACTTGATGTACAATTAATTCAACATCTCCAAACACTGCTAACTCTTCAATCATCATGTCTTTAGCATCCCTCAAACCCAAAACAAGAGCCTCATATTCTGCCACATTGTTTGTAGTTTCAAATTCAATCTTGTAAGACAAAGATATGATCTTTTGGGTAGGGGAAATAAAAACTACCCCAACACCAACACCTTCCTTAGAAAAGGCCCCATCAAAAAACATCTTCCAAACAGAGGTATTAGGAGGAGAAATTTCACAAGAGATAATGGGTTGTTTTCTTATTTCAATAGGTGATTGAGGAGCATCAATGAGCTGTAATATATTGGATCCTAAATCAATATCAACTGCAAAAATAGGGTGGTTGGTAGGATTTTCTTCATCACTGATGATGTAGGTTAGTTGTGCCTCCCTATAAATCCTTCTATGTTCTCCCCCAAATACAGGAATAGTGGCATATGAAAGGTTCATCTGTAAAGTGCCCCCTAGTCTTTTAATCCAAGATCTTTACAAGAGCATCCCAAAATTAGGGGGGATATCAACTACCACAATATACATGACCACATTTTTCATGGGAAATTGGAACAGGGTAACAACTAGGTCTTTGATAACCCCAAAACACTTCACTTTCCTCAAATCAAATGAGTATAGGTCATGCTAAGTTTTTTGTAATTTCGAGCCCAAGCTCATCCATGACAGTTTTTGGAATGAGGTTATGAGATGCATCTGAGTCCATCAAGAAGTTGTGCAACACTTTATCATGAATGTTTAATGATGTGTAGAAAGGAGGGGAAGACTCATCCCTATCCTTTGCCAAAGGTCCTAGTATGATAGTTGTTTTTTCATCTTGAAGGTTGACTGAATCTGTGGAATTAGATGAAGTCTCGGGCTACAACATTTTGGAAAGATATCTTTTGAATTCCTCATTCTTAATCAGCTCCAAAAATGGTACAGGGATTTTGATTTTTTGAATCGCACTTTCAAAGCTAAGGGAGGATGGATATTTCAAAATCTCCTTAATTTATTGGGTAGGATCTTAACCAGTGCTTGAGGGTTTTGTGCATATTTTCCTTTGCTGCTTGATGCCACAGTCTTAGCAGAAATTTCTGTTTTAGTGGGCTGATCAGAATTATCAGGTTTTTCCTCTTTCTTTTTTGACCTTAGGTTGTACTTATTTGGATTGTCATTGGTTTTTTCCCCTTTACTCAATTCATTTAATTGGATATCCATGAGAGACTCCTCATATGTAGATTGGGTTAAATGAGGGGATGAAGAGGTTTCACCAAGACAATGGATTTCTGGATCAATTTCTTCATTCTCTCCTTCTTCATCAACAACAAGGTTATTTTGGAGAGGGGCTTGGACTTTTTTATCATCCCTATCCATATTTATTTGATTTATTTGGAGGACATGAGGGGCATTATTTGGTCTTCTAAAATTTCCTCTATTATCAACATTTTGTGTGTTCCAATAATTATGCTTCCCTTCAAGTTTTAACTTCTCTATTTCAACAGAAAGTGATTTTACCAATTTTGTTAGTTCATTAACTTCAGGGTGGGAAATAGGGGAATAAGAGGTTGAAGCTTCATCCCTACCTTTTCTTTTGTCTCTATAATATTTTCCCCTAATCTTGTCAGCTACCAATATATTAGATTCTATTTCCAAGGTTGCATCTTGCATATTAGCTAAAGAGGTAGATTTTCTTTCTCTCAAGAAGAGGAAAAACTCAGGGTCAAATGAAATGGCATAGGTAATCTTGGTAGAGGTTTATGTAGGATTTATTTCAGTGGGAATCTTGTTGTACATTTTATTAAATATTTTTGAGAAGTATGAAACAGATTCCCCCTCTTTCCTCTTAAGGGACCCAAATTCTGTAATATAATAAAGGAAATATTTATTATCCCCCCAATGTCTCAAGAAAGCATCATCCAAAGCTTCAATACCAGCAATAGATCGAGGATTCAAACCCCTAAACCATTTCCTATCCTCACCATCAATGCTTTGTACAAAGACCCTCATCCATACATCTTCATTCTCAATGTTAAGATTGTATTCATAACTATAAAAGGCTGCAAGGTGTTCTTATGCAGTTATATCTTGCTCCCCTGTGAACTTGGGCATGTACTTAAGGTAGTCTCCAACTAGGAGAGGATTCATAGGCTAAGGTAAAATAAGAGAGGCATACCTAGCAACCACTATGAAATCCATCCTATTTCTAGGAAGATTAGCACTTGCCATTTGATTGTGAACTCTAGGAGAACAAGGGGGAGACTGAAATTTGACAGGTACAACTGCAACTTTGATTTTAGGAGAAAGAGGGAGCTTGGATGGAGAGGTTTCAGTTTTCATAGGAAGAGGTTGAGTCTTGGAGGAAGATGGTATAGGGTCCAAGGGAAAAGAGGTTTCCTTTTCTTTAGTCACAACAATTTTGATAGGAGGAGGAGTAGGAAGGCCCAAGGCAATAAAATATTCTAAGATCTCAAGTCTAAACCATATTACAACATCAAGAGAGGCAAGGGTTTCAAAACTTTCTTCTTTCAATTTTGGACTAAAAGAAGAATATTCAACAAGAAAATTTTCAAAATCCAAATTTATAGAAACTTCAACAGAGGGTAGAAGAACAGAATTGGGTATAGTTACTGGAGTATTAAAGGTAGAATCATGAAAATGACTAGAAGTACCTGGTACAACAACTGAAAATCCTTCTTGAGAAGATTTTCCTTTCTTGATAATCTTCGCTTGGTCAACTTCAGGTGTTTCCAGAGGTAGACATCGAGTATACCTCGTGTGTCTACCTTTGGGAGCCACAACTGAAAAAGTGGAGTCATCAGGTGCAAGTTGAAATCTTCAATGTATTGATTTCTAGTGCACCTTCAAAATCAGTAATGTTTTTTTGTTCAATCCCAGGTAAATGTATTCAATTCATTCCCCGACAATGGTGCCAAGAATGTTAGCGCTAAGAGTCACCATCAGATTGCAAGAGAATAAGCCCAGCACCCATCAAATAGGTTTGTGAATATAGATTAATGATAGAAGGTCAAATGGAAAAAAATCAACATAGCAATTTTTTAACACATAAAGTCTAGGCTAGTATGCATAAGCAAATGGGGCTTTAACTAACTTCAGTCAGCGGTTTGAGAATAAAAGTGAGTAGATGGAATACTTGGTGAGGAAGGTGGATAGGTATGCTATAAGAATCATGCCTTCTAGCAACATTATAATCAAACATCCATTATAACAAAACCATAACATATCATAAGGATCATCCAATAATGAGCATTCAGTGTAAGAAGAAACAAGATGATGAAAAGAGGTTGACTTCCATTAATTAAAATATCTTAGGTTGCATACATAAACTAGAGTATGGATCTGTTTAGTCAAAATATTACAAAATAGAGAGCTCTTCTCAACCATTAGAACCCAACATATCATTCATCTGATGTATTTATAACAAAAAAAGTAAACAACAACTTGAGGTGTGAGATGGCCTGTCTATCCTAGGATTATCCACACAAAGATATTAATCTAACATATGTACAAGTGGATCTAACAGACTGCTAGAATCAAGGAGCATGTTGGCAACAACTCTAACAAAATATAAATGACATGATTGTTTTTGCTTGAGCGCATCTCATCTAGTGCCATCTGTCCTCCAAGCCTTTGTGCAGAGCTCCACCTACCACATGTTCATCATAGGTTCCCTCCAAGTCATCAAAGCCAAGCAGAATCAACAAACTTAAAAATGTTGTCGGTAACAACCAGTTCGTAGCATATTTTCGTAGCGCAACTAGTATAATATTTCATAGCGCTCGCCTCTACAAAACTGTTGTTACACATTATTTTTGTCATCCTTGTGACTGTTAATTATGTAAACCTATCTGTTGTCTTCAGAAGGATTAGTGGCCTAAATTCTTGAGGAAAGAAGGAAGAGGAACTTTGCCTCAGAGATGAAATCATATTTTCCTTTGTAAAAATACTAATAAGGATGATCATCACACCATGTCCATTTGTAGGGGTGTGATGACCCTAGATCATTGCATGTTGTACTAAACCTGGCCTATGATGTCGTCGCACTCTGCTCAGTTCTAGGGGTGCGACGATTTTTCGTACGTGGGAAAAATGAGCATCTTCTCGATGCTTCTAGAAGGACAATCTTCTATGGTGATGTGGTCTCCGATCGGTTTGGATATTATTCGTTTTTCTGATTCAGTGGGATCATCCTAACATCCTCACCTTATCCTCTTCAGCTTATAAAAGGAGAGGAGCTCTCATGGACAAAGTTAGATTGGATTGAGATTGGAAACTTGGCTTGAGATTGTTAGCTTGGTTAGAGTGGCTTTGAGCTTTGCTTTGTCAAGATAGATTGTGAGTGAATTTTAGATCTATAAGCTCATAATTTTTGGAGTAGAAGTGTGTGGGAAATGAGGGACAGTTGGAAGGGACCTTACGAGATCAAGGATTTGGTTGTAATCTCTCTTTCTATTATTTAATATAGATGCACTTTTCTTTCCTATATGAATCTTATTTGTCCATATTGTATTATTCCTTGATCACATACATAGTTTCATATCAAATATTTCTTTTATTATTCTTATCTTCGTTGGCTTGGGTTTATTTGTAGATATTTCTTCATAAGCCTTGCGACAGAGCTTGGATTGCATTGGCAAAGTAGGATCTTTGATATTTAAAATGTATCTTCTAGATCTATTTCTCATTTGATAATTGAAATCTAAGGAAAGAGTAGTGCATTGTATTTTTTTGTTCTAGTTTTCGATGGGATCTAGTGAGATCTATTTGTGTCCGCACTTACCTATTTGTCCGATAACAAAATTGGTGACCATACTGGGGAACAAATTTTTTCCTAGTTAGTCTAGTTTCCTTGCTTTTTCTGCTTGTATTCTGCATGTTGATTCATTGGGTGATCCATGTTGAGTCTCTGGTATTGAAAATTCATTTGGAAATCCTATCCTTTTTTCATTTTTCTTGTGCTTTCAGTCATCGTCACACCCCATTTTTTTACATCCTGCGATGATCCCTGTAAAACCTTTGTATGTTCAGAAATACTCGCACTCTGTCTATGGGAACCAGTGCGATGACGTTGGACTATGTATTTACCCCTACCTGGGACAATACTTGATTGTCGCACTGTGTAGTTACCCCTGCCTGTGACGATTCCTGTAGAAATTGTTTTGGAGGAACAGTCAAATTTTTACTCTTTCCCGGATCTGTGATTTAGCTTTGGGGTGAATTTTTGAGATTGATTCTGGTATTTTTACAATCATCTTCACAACTTAGAATCTTCTTTTAGCTATCTTTGAAACAAAAAAATTATTTCTTGCTTTGCATTAGATTGGGGACATCCTTGCATTTGAAGTAGCGAAATTGCATGGTTTTTTGGCATTTTTTTTTGGGGGGGGGCAAGAATCGTGTATTGTTGTATAGTCTCTTTGGATCATTTCTTGAAGACCTTGATATTTACAAGTTTGATAAAATCTTGGGAAATTGTGCATCTAGAAATGATAAACGTTTTCTCCTTCTCGTAATATAGCTTTCATCGAAGTGAAAAATTTGCATTCTCATTTATTTGCATTGTTTAGAGTCGGTCAAAACATCATTTAGTCCATGCCATTTTCCTCTAGAGTAACAATAGCCTTAAAAATAAAACACTTATAAACATTGATTAGACATTTTTATATTTTTTGGTAGAAAACCTACATTATATTAGTTGTAGAGTTTTGGAATAGGTGTGAAAGATAACTTTCCAAAGCTGTAAAAAAACACAGAATCTTGAGTTAGGGAGCGGTAAAATCCACTTGCTACATTTTGTCCTGGGAAGCTCTTCTAACACAAGGGTCAATCACGAGGTTGCATTAGGAATGGAAAAGTTACTCACCCTGCTTTGTTGGTCTTAGTGTAGAGATTGTGTGTATTATTGGGGGTCACTTGAGAAGAAAATCATGTGGGGACCTTCTCGAGTTGATTTAGGGTTTAGATACCCTGCCTTTGCGTGTGGATCAGACTGTCGACTATTTCCCTAGACATCATTTTCATAATTGGTAACCTTAATGGCCTATCTCTTTAGGGTCTTTACACAAGATGACTGTGGAGGGGAAATTCTTCACGGTACCTAGAATTGACGTTGGTCAAAATCACTCAGGCTCCTTGGAGGGTATACCCACGTTTATGTGTGGGAGATTGCACCAAGGCATAAGCCCATTAAGCAGGTCTCCAATGTAAATTTTCCACCCACTCTATCTCAACCCCTTCTTACATTGTTCTCGTGACGTTGGATTTCATCACCAACTAGTGCATTCATTGTGAGAAGGTTTTGTTTGTTTGATTGCTTCCTAGATTTTTAGCGTGTGTTGTTTATTTTCCCTAGAATAATCTAGGTTGGAGCTATGTTTAATGGCATCAGTCCCCAGAACGACCAATGAAGGAACCCCTTTGCCAGGGGAACCTTTTGTTTTTCCTTTTCACGGAAACATTGGTCCTCCTCAGATTGCTACTTTGAGCCTTCCAGGTCTCACAACTGGATTATCGGTATGGTTGTTTTCAACTCAGGTAATATTGAATGAAACTAGTGCTTCAGTTGTAATCACTTCCCCCCAAGAACATCAACCTCATGTTGATCGTTCGCCTTCTTCACCAGTAAGATCTTCTTCACCTTCTCCACTTGCAAGGTGTTCTTCCATTTCATCTTCTTCGTTGAGTGAAAGATCTGAAGCTAGTAACCTAGTGGATAATAAGAAGAAGGAAAGGAAGATTAAGAAGAAGAAAAATAAGAAAGGGTCCAAATTTCCAACCACTTCCAGACATGTTGGAAAGCAACCAATTACTGTTAATTGTGTTGGGAGTATTGATGATCCCAAGACAACCCAAACAACCCGTAAGCCCAAGTACCCTTGCAGGATTTGTAAGGGTAGCTATCTTCTTAAGGATTTCCCTGGTCTATCCAAGCTCATAAAAGCATGGTCTGCAACTCCTTGCCAGTCCACGTCATCGGCCTCTGAACAACATGTTGATCATGACCTCCTATCAACTAGTCATGATACAGTTGGGAAGAAGAAACGTAAAGTCAAGTTCTCATGCATTTTATGCAAAGGGAGTCATATAACTCACCTTTTCCCTCGGATGGATGAAGCCTCGAAATTGCTGGAAGACATGACTATTTCACAACCTCAACTTCCAACTTCTTACCATAAGGTTCTATCAACCCCTCTGTTGTTGATGGAATGAGTAATTCGGTCCCTTCATCGGTCAATATGGTTGATCATGTCGTCAATATGGTCATGTCCTTAGTTGAATCAATTGACAATTTTTTTTATCCGATCCCATCCTCGGTCAATCCCACTCTCCCGCCAGAGAGTGAAACCCAAGGGGTCGGTCCATTTCCAGCCATCGACCCCATTCTCCCCTTGGAAAATGAAACTCAAGTAGTCGATCTGATCTCATCATCGATCGATCCTACTCTCTTGCTAGAGATTAAACCCGATACTTCCCATGTTTTTCTCATTGATACAGAATCTACACTGCTATGGGGCATTCCTCCTTCTCTCGTAGAACCTCCTCCAAGTAATGAGGCCATCCTTTTTTATTGGGGTGCGCTAACTAGACCTTGTCTCCCCTCTCACATTCCTTTCAAGATTATAGTACAGGTTTTTAGTCGTGCCATTCCTCAGACACTGATAGACGAAGGTTTTTCCATTAGTATTTTGTCCTCTATTGCTTGGAAAGATTTGGGTTATCCTCAGCTTGTGCCAGTTACACAGAATCTGTTGGCTTTCAACAGAAGAACTGGTCAAACTTTAGGGATCCTTCCTCAGTTTCCTGTAACTTTGGGAGGGAAAATTGTCATTATTGATGTCATGGTAGTCCAAGATCCCTTGGATTTTGATTTACTCCCTGGGAGAGATTATGTCTATGCAATGAAAGCTATCGTGTCCATTCTTTTTCATATGATATCTTTCCCTCACGATGGGATAATTGTGACTATTGATAAACTTTCGTTCATTGGCCTTGACTTGACCATCAACTCAATGACCTCCCTAAACATTTCTTATATGCAGATAGTTTTTCCCCCACCACAGGTCAATTATGTGGCGTTGTCTCCCATGATTTCAACTACTAATGCAGATGAGCCTCTCACTATACATTCAATGTCTTATGACTTGGATATGGTAGTTTACATGGTTATCTCTTCGATAAGACTATTGGAGCCCGACCTCCTTACCCCTATCGCGACCTTCGACATGTGTTCCTTCCAGATATTTTTTCTTCCATCCAATGAAGATCTCTTGGAATCCATGTCCGAGTTTCGTCCCTTGACATGGTTTCCTTACAGAACATCATCCTCTTGCAAGCCATGATCAAGAAGAGAGTTTTGAGCATGGTTTTATGATTTCATTCTCATTAAAAAATGAAACCATCTTTGATCATGGTTTTCATATTTCAATCTCATTAAAAAATTAAACCATCCTTGAGCATGGTTTTATGATTTCAATCTCATTAAAAAATGAACCCAGCTATGAGGATAGTTTTTGTGTCTTTGTGGAAACCTTGTTAAAAAATGAAATAGAGGTTATGAGCATAGTTCTTCTCCTGTGTCAAGCTTGTTAAAAAATGAAACAAAGGTATGGGGATTGAAACTAGATTCCCGAGCATAGTTCTTGTTTCTGTGTCAAGCTTGTTAAAAAATGAAATAGATTTCCCCCCTTCAAGTAATTCAAGTACATCGTTATGTCTAGTATTTGAAGCTTCCTTCCATCCGCCTATGACGTTGGATGAAACGAAGCTTGGGGGGGAATTATTACAACCTTTGGAGTTCATGCTGAAGTTAATCCACTAGATTCTTAAGCTGGGGTCTAAGTACCAACCATCCCTAGATAATGCGTTGGGAAATCACAAGCATAGTTTTCTCTGTTTCAATCTTGTGTAAAAATGAAACCACCTACCTCAAGCATAGTTTCCTCTGGTTCACGCTTGTGTAAAAATGAAACCAGGTCCAAGAATATTTTTGTTTAGTTTTTAAGCTTGTGTAAAAATAAAATCTATCCCAAGCATATTTTTGTTTTGTTTTAAGCTTGCATAAAAATGAAAACAATCCCAAGCTTAGTCAATGTTCTTTCTCGTGCTCATAAATACATGAGAATGTAACCGAGTAAAATTTTATCACTTTTTCGGACTTGTAAAGGTTATACAAAAAAGGAAACCCTTGGAGTTCCCTTTAAGTTGTTTTCAGGCTCCCTAAACATGAAAAGATAGCCAAGCGACCTTGTTCTTTTCACGCTCGTAAAGGCATTTGAAGAAAACATCTGTTGAGCAGTAGTTTATCTCCTTTTCAGTCTCATCAAACTACTTTACGAAAAAGGACATTTTGGATTTTTCTTTAAGTGTTTTTTAGACTCTCTAAACATGAAAAAACCTTGAGTTTTTTCCTTGGACTTGTAAAACAAACATCGAAAGGCCCATATGGGACCAAACCACTCCTTCCTAGGTTTCGTTAAACATATTCCGAGGGAATTATCCAAAGTATGAGCTTACAGTTCAAGCATATGTTATCCTCCTAAACCCATATTCTATGAAAGAGTCACCTTTGAACATGACACCCTTTCACTTGCTTTGTGTCTAGGTTAGAAAATCCACTTGTCTCTTGGTCATACTCCTTTATAAGATTACAAATTGGTTTGTGATCCCTGTTATTGAGTCAATGTTTCCAAGACAGTTGTCGTGTCATCAATATGTTCAAAGAGAAGTTCAACCCAATAATCCTTCTATTGCATCGCCCATTTCCATAGTCCTTAAGCCTTCTATTGTGGCAACCATCCCTGAGTCACTCTTGAATCACTTATTACTCTGATCTACCTCAAATATTTTTACTTGTTTCATGTCATTGATGGGGGATACATTAAGGCCCTCCTGTGACGAGTCTTTTCCTGTTGACTTTAAATCATTATTCAGGAACTATACTTAGAAACTAATTGGTACCTTTGAACTTGCATGCCTCAATGACAATTTTCCTCACTTTCGACATTGAGTTTTCATTATTGAACCCTGATCGGGAGATTCCGTTGAGTGTTCAACTTCAACTCACAAATTTGCACCCATTGGATTGTACTAGTGTACCTTGGGAGTCATTGACATTAATGGTGATTTCCCTCGCACTTGTTAATGGTATACAATAATGACTGGTAATCAAGTGGTTTCTACCATGTTTGACTTCAACACATGTATTCATATGGTTAGATTCGTACTATAGAGTGGTGGAAATGAGGACCCTGAATCGTTTCTGATAGATTCAAGTTACGTTGGAGTATATTCAGATTGTATGGTTTCATAGATCCATAGTGTATGTCTTGTGGATATGTTCAAATTTGAGTCTTTAATGCATAGATCCATAATGTATTTTTGGTGCCTATGTTCAGATTTGAGACATATTGGCATGGATCCATAATGTATGTTTGGTGGCCATGACCTTTATTACTTGACATGGATCTTTGCATGTCGGTATTTATTCTTTGAGTCATTTGTATTCCGAGTATGGGAATGCCTACCTCAATGATGACATATTATTATACTGTATTTCCTTGTTTGTTGGCATGGATCCATAGTGTATGTTTGGAAGCCATGACCTGTATTACTTGACATGGATCTTTGCATGTCGTCATTTATGCTTTGATTCATTTGTATTCTGAGTATGGGAATGCCTACCTCAATGATGGCATATTATTATACTGTATTTCCTTGTTTGTTGGCAGGTTTCCAACCGACTGTTCCTTGTTCCCTACACACACACTCGACAAAGTATTTCAGCTATCACTCTGTCCTAACTTCTTACTTTGGGGGGCTCTCTGTTACACATTATTTTCATCATCCCTATGATCATTAATGATGTAAACCTATCTATTATATTCAAAAGGATCAATGGCCTGAATTCCCGAGGAAAGAAGGGAGAAGAAATTTTCCTGAGAGATGAAATCATATTTTCATTTGTAAAAATATTAATAAGGAGGATCGTTGCACCCTGTCCAGTTCTAGGGGTGCGATGATCCTGAATCATCGCATGTTGTACTATACCTAGCCTGCGATGTCGTCACACTTTTCTCATTTCTAGGGGTGCGACGATATTTGTACATGGGAAAAACAAGAATCTTCTCGATGCTTCTAGAAGGAGAAGCTTCTATGGTGAGGTGGTATCCGATCGGTTTGGATCTTACTCACTTTTATGATTCAGTGAGATCATCCTAACCTCCTCACCTTATCCTCTTCAGCTTATAAAAGGGGAGGATCTCTCATGGAGAAAGTTAGATTGGGTTGAGATTGGAAACTTGGCTTGAGATTGTTAGCTTGGTTAGAGTGGCTTTGAGCTTTTCTTTGTCAAGATAGATTGTGAGTGACTTCCAGATCTATAGTATTAGAATTTTTGGAGAACAAGTGTGTGGAAAATGAGGGACAGTTGGAAGGGACCTTACGACATCAAGGATTTGATTGTAACCTCTCTTTCTATTATTTAATACAGATGCACTTTTCTTTCCTATATGAATCTTATTTGTTCATATTGTATGATTCCTTGATCACATACATAGTTTCATATCAAATATTTCTTCTATTATTCTTGTCTTCCTTGGCTTGGGTTTATTTGTAGATATTTCTCTGTAATCCTCACGATGGAGCTTGGATTGCATTGGCGAAGTCGGATCTTCGATATTTAAAAGGTATGTTCTAGATCCATTTCTCATTTAATAATTGAAATTCAAGGAAAGAGTAGTGCACTGTCTTGTTTTTTTCCAGTTTCTGGTGGGATCTAGGGAGATATGTTTGTGTCTGCACTTACCGATTTGTTTGATAACAATTGTTCTGCAGTCGATTCCATAGAGCATTCGGTAGAAGATTATGTAGCGCCTTCCTATAACACTATTCTGCAACGAATTTCCATATAGAACTTCCACTTTGTGTCTAGCTAGGTGATTATGTAGTGCCTTCAGTAGCGTAGATACCGAATGGTCTATGTGGATGATTCCATAGCGCCAGCGCTAAGAAATCTTTGTGTTTTCTCTGTGTCATGCAATGAATCCTCGAAAACCCAAAAAATCTTAGTAGATGGATTATGAGCCTGTATATACCTCCACTAGGTGAAAATATGATATTTCCCTTAACACTTCAATCTTGAAAAAACTAATCACCATAAAAAATGGATCTGTGATCCTCTCCATTTACCTTCTCAATCTAGAACTCCTCCTTGTTGTAGGAGAAATTCCCTCTGTCACAACAACATCTCTTTCTTTTGCAAGGGCACTTATCTCTACTGCAAGGTTATTTCTCTCTATTGCAGCTTGTGCTAGAACATTTAAGTTCCTATGGGCTAGATTATCCTTGAAGGGATACAATTCTTCTTTGAGCTTTATGTTTTGTGACTGTATGCTTATGTTTTTCCTGTTCAAATTTTTAAGTTCTCTATGGAGAGGCAAGAATATTCTTGTTGTAAATCTAGCCAAATCAAGGGTTTCATTCTATATATCTGTGAGCTCCTTCATCTTCCTCCTCTCAGTCAATATTTCTCCCTTCAAATGGGAAACTTCTTTCCTTGCATCCCTGGGTTATCTAATAAATATTTTGAAGGTGGGATTATCAAGGGGAGTCCTGAAGGTTTAGTCCTTACCACACTCCCACCCAGGTGCATGTCAAAAGGTTCAATCTTGAACACACTCCCACCCTTGTGAGATTTCTCATGTTGGGGTGTATCCATGATAGAAATAGGAGGTCAAGTACTGTAATTCTATGAAAGGTCATGAAACCAAATAGAGGAAAAATTATTTGAGTTTTGAACGTGATCCTTAATTGGTCTTTCAGGACTTTCATCCAATTCACTTATGAACTAATAAGAGACTGGTTTGATTGATGAAAATGGGGAAAAAACATCCTCTGAGAAATGATATGCGGGAAGACTGCAATGTCCAATTTTAAGCTAACATAGGGCCACCATATAGTGTCATCATCATTTTAAAAGGAAAGGGCTCCTAAACTCTTCACTACCAATAGACTTTGAGATGAAAATATAGAATGACACAGTGGATAAGGAAAGATAATGTTGGAGATATGAGCATAGAAGATGGCACTGGTTTGACAAGGAATTTTCAGCATTAGAACATGGGATCCGTAGCATAGTTTAACAGTGGTTTCGGTAGCGCAATGTGGACAACATGAGCCAAGAGGAT
This sequence comes from Picea glauca, assembly GCA_000966675.3. Taxonomy (NCBI): domain Eukaryota; kingdom Viridiplantae; phylum Streptophyta; class Pinopsida; order Pinales; family Pinaceae; genus Picea; species Picea glauca. Next base: position 740,696 of record JZKD02S1674683.1, read on the forward strand.
AAATGGGAATTCAAAACTCTTAAGCAAATTATATCGATTTCAGTGGAGGAAAATGTCAGTATGAAAATGGCTATGAATTCTGTGGCGGCAGAGGTAAAGGGGTTGGTAGGTGGGAGAAATTGTAGTTTTTCAGTGCTAGGTGCTACCAAAAGATAATACAAAAACACCTTAATGATCTTCAACAGAGCTCAAATGGCTCAAAAAGTACTTGGACATCATAGCTTGATAATTGTTGATTAGTAGCAAGACCGGAGTCGTTTGTAGCCACCTCAGTCTCCAATTCACCTTGGACAGTTAGTTATGTAACATAATCCATGGCTCTGTTTGGACTAGTAGTTTAAATAGTGTCGAGCTAGGAGTAGGATTTCAAATTTGGTAAACAGTTAGAATTTCATAAATGACCAAATCACAATATTCCTTTTGAAGATAAGGGTGTGGAAAACAATAAAAGACATGACATCATCTCCATAATTGTGAATGATGGTAAAGAGGGAGAGTGTACAAATATACACTACGAAACACCTAGTGAGTTGGCAGTGTACTTGACAAGGTTTGATTTGACTCCCTAATGGGGAAAGGGATATAGTGGACAAGATCAAGCATATGAATGGGTGGAGTGATTTGTCAGGTTTGTAGAGTCATGGGGTTTATAGTGTTAGTTTTCAAGTCAAGTGATGATTCAAGGATATAAACCAAAAAATGAACCTAGGGTATAAACCATAGGTGTGGGTCAAAAATGTGAACCAAGTGCCAAACCGTTATTTGTTTAAACTAACCTAAGAAAATCATAAAGATAAAATTAAAACAAACTTAAAAAGACTAATGAGTAAAAATTAAAACCTAAGGAGAAAAATTACCCATGGCAACTTCATGTGATAACAAACCCAACCAAAACTTCTTAATGGAGGTAGGCCACAAAATCTACAAGATAGTCTCCTTGGGGTGCAATGGTTCCTAGGTCTAAATACTTCTCTCAAAGATACAATCAATTTATTAAAGAACTAGAGTCTAAAAAGAAAACCATCAAGAAATAAGTGATTAAAAAAAGATATTATGTGTGCAAATGTTGCAACAAGTGGTCTTAAGTTTGTTTGAATTACAATGTGAGTGTCCTAATTTAATATTTCATACTAAAAAATAAAAACACACTCGCAAAAAAGATGAACTAAACGTTCTCAAACAAGCCTAGACTATGATTCTTCCAAATCCTTTCTTCTAAATGGTTAAAGGGACCATCGAAGAAAGAGAATAAAGAGAAAAATAAGGGATTTCCAAACACCCTCCCTAATAGGTAATCAAATCCACCATGGATATGAGTGAAGGTATGAATGATATAGTTATAACTAGGGGACAAAGGGTGATGAAATATTAATGGCCCATAGAAATCTATGTTGGTTTCTCCCCTTCCTATGAGAACCACCTGGTCAAGGAATATTTATTATTGAAAGAGATAGGAGTCTCAATCAAACCTCCAATTCTAAGATTGGCATTATCCACTCTGAAGAGCACACTTATTTCTAAATAGGCCTTGATCATATGTGACAAAAATAAATTAAGATTCCTAATCAGTCAACCACTATGTTTCATATGTGAATGGCTGTGGTGAATTATTTGGATTCCTATCCCCATAAACCTAAATTAGCTAAAACATTATTTTGGACCTAAGTGGGGATTTAATGAGTTAATTTAGAGGTTGATCTTGGGGTCAAGAACCAATCATTTAATTAGGGCGTGAACTAGGTGTAGTTGTGGTGTAACTAACTTCAAGAATATATTCTTGAAACTTAAATACTTGTAATTCAAGAGACTCAAAATTAAAATGTAAAGAATACAAATAATAAAGTAAAAGGTACTTTTTCTTTATCCCAATGAACCTTTGAAGTAGAACTAAGAATTAATCAATTCAAGCTAAAATGTAAAATATCATATTTCAACCTATATATGGACTAGAATCTAAATATCTATGCAATTTCCAAAATCAAAAGTTAAACTGAGTAAGTCAAATACTAAGAAATAAAGGATTTTATTTTCTTCAATGTAACACCCTGTTTCCCCCAGTTTGTAAAAATAACGGGACTAGCCAAGAACTATGGAAAACTCATAAATGTGAATATGTGATGTAAATGGACCTTGAGGAAAAGGTCAATGAATGTGAATAACATTATGAATTTTATTGCAGGATTGCTGAGAGGGGATGTGTAGAAAAAGAGACCACGATGGCGGTGGAAGGCACCTGGAAAGGTGGCATTAACTTCCACCGAGAATTAATACCGTATTTGGACTCCACTGGCTCGGAGAACCAAAAGCGGCTCGCTGGCCCCAAATTAAATGTCTCGCAGGCTGGTAGGTAGATGGCTTAATGAGGGATGGGAGGTGAACCGCCCATCCGTAGAGCCGTCGGGCCTGACCAGCGCGAGGGTAATCGCGCCACACACAACCTCACAAGAGGATAAGGCGTAGGGTAGAAGCAATTAGGGGCAGACGTGAGTGGATAACTCTGGCACTACACAGAGTGAGTGATAGCAGAGAGGAAGGATTGCAACCTTCTCTCTTGGTCACTGGAAAATAGAGACGTAGTCTCATAGCATCGTGGTCTCATCTCGGGGGTGGCTAGTGGTAAATCCGTTGGGAATCGATAAGCCTACAGTTGGGTGGAAATGAGCACCCCTCTCAGCAGTTGCTTGACCCCTGGTGTTATTTCTGATAAGTGTTTTGCCTTTGGCATCTTGAAATATATATATGTTTATTCTGATAATTATGCTCATAAGCTGTGAAATTATGAATGATTTCATTATAAGAATGACTGTATGGTGTTTTGATCAGTTCTAGTAGTGGTATAATTATATGGAAGGACTACGCATGGTTTATGTCCCCATGAATTCGTTATTTGTGTGTGTACTTCACGTCTGGTTTTCGGGAGGACGAAATCCTTATATACCTCAGGTAGTACCCTGAGTAAATCTCCCCATAGAAATACCTTCCTTGAAAAGCCCATCAAGAACCGGGAAGGTGGTTGTGAAGGCGTAAGGCCTTAGTAATCCTGCATGAGGAGGAACGATCCTCTTGAAAACTGAGATGGGAGCATAAGGATGAAGTAACAAATTGATGGATGAGATCCCGTAGGGAGATCTATGGTCACTCATGACTGTTGGATCGGAGGAAGAAGATGGAGTGTTAAGTACTTTAACCCTGATAGGTATTAATCAACGGACGAGATTTCGTCGGGGAATCTGCAGTCACCCATGACCGTTAGATTAGTAGGATAAAGTTGGGCATTAAATGCCTTACCCCTTTGTTTTCTTGTGTCTTCATGGGTAGAGAAGAGTTTAGGACCGTAGATCCCCAAGGTTCATGAGAGTATCTGGACCGTGGATCTTTTCCATGCCCAGGGAGTCGTGGAAGAATGCATGGGTAGGAACCATTATGAGCCATCAGATATCGGCTGAAAAACTCGACAACCGTTGGATCGGTCAGGAGTTACCTGAGGGTTAAGACTCCAGTGTATCGGGGCTTTCCATTGTGGAAATCCCGGGATGGATCTGAACCGTCTGTCTAATGGAGGCCACGTGGCAAGAGACCACCCATTTCAGTAAACCGGGATTCAGGAAATCGGGAGTCCTATTGACAAGAGATCGGGGCTTTCCATTGTGGAAATCTTGGGATGTATCTGGACCATCCGTCTAATGGAGGCCACGTGTCAAGAGATCACCCACTTTGGGAAACCAGGAGTCAGGAAATCGGGAGTCATGTTGACAAGAGATTGGGACTTTCCATTGCGGAAATCTTGGGATGGATCTAGGCCGTTCGATGGACGAAGGCCATGTGTCATAAGAGTTCCCATTTCGGGAAATCGGGAATCGTGGAATCGTGATTCCTATTGACAAGAGTTTGGGATTTCTCCATGGTGAAAACCCCGGGATAGATCTGAGTCGTCAGATTGATGGAGGCCACGCGTCGTGAGATCTCCCCATTTCGAGAAATTGGGAATCGCGAGATCGGGAGTCCTGGCGACAAGGGATCGGGGCGTTCCTGGGTGGAAACCCCGGAGCAGTTGTGGACCATCCGATTTAAGGAGGTGATGTGTTGACAGATTACCCGTTTTTGGAAATCGGGGATCGAGGATTCGGGAGTTCCATTGAAAATAACTCGGGCCTTCACTTTGATAAATCCTAACCCATAATGACAAGATGATAGCAGGTGGCGGAGTCCCGAGGAACGGACAAGATTCCTTCAGGAAATCTCAGGGTCCATAATGACCGTCTGATGTGAGGAAGAGATGCCAGTTTTACGTTGGGGCGCGAACGCACATTAGGGTAAGTAGCTAGCAGATATGGATGGCCAACGTCCGTCCACCCAGATCTACGGATGAGGATGCATTTCAGAGCCCCATTGATCGATCGCTAGCCCTGTCGAGGTTCGTCAGTTTCCAAGTCAAACAACTCGACGTCACTATAGCGCCGAGGCGCGAAATATGAAAGAGGTACTGTGATCATTTGAATTGTGATTGTGACCCACGATCACATGGGAATGAAGAGAGAGAGGAAGATTCATCTTACGCTGGTCCTCCATGGATGTTTAGGGCTTCTAATTCGACTGAAGACCAGAAAAATACAATTGAGGTAGTGGGTATGTGACATTCAACTTAAGTATTTTTTCTTTTAAAATAAAAGGCTTATTATAATAGCAAGCAAACCAGAGTTGAAAGATGAAAAATAAGTGAACTAGCTGAAAAAGTAAAGACAAATTCCTCAAATAAAAGGCAAAGCCTAAGGATAAACACTAATGTAAAGAGAAAGTTTTTCTTCATTTAAATTTCTTATGATTTGAAGAAAATCCAAGAAACTATCCAAGTAAGCATAAGGTTCTATAATTAGTATGATAAATTAAGGAGATGCAATGCAACAAAAAGAAAACTCAAAAGTGGAAGATACTAAGAACCCTAGGGGGTCTCTTCTCTACCTACAACGTTTCCATAAAAATACATTACAGTACAACACTAGCCACCTATTATACCAAGAGAACCCTATAGGAGGACTATTTAAACGAATAAAAAACTAGAAAATTAAAAATTTCTAAAGACTGAGAACAATGCAGAAAACTACCCCAAAAAGTGTGTTGGACCAATGCAGAAACTTGAGCAAAAAGATGCATTGAATGAACTATGAAAAAAACTAGGTATAAAGTTACACTGGATGAGTGCAGAAAATAAGCCCATAAAATATGTTGGATCAATGAAGAAAAATGTGTTGTGCCAAAAACAGTAAGATGAAGTTGTCAAGTTGCAACTGAGGTAGAAATAAGATTTTCCAACCAGGAAACTTATGTAAAAAACCAAAAATACAGAAAAATAATGAAAATTCAAAACCTATGAATGCAATTTGTCGGAGGGGAGTTAATAAAGCACACCCACAATCAATGAAGAATATTTAGATTAACTCCCTAGTGGAGTCACCAATCTGCTAGTGATTATTGGTTACAAAGGTAGATAAAACCCCCTTAAGCTCAATGGATGTGGATTGAGACACAAAAAAGTTGTTAAAAAATTCAATAGTAGACCCCTATATCTACTTACATGCATCAAACCCTATTTCATATAAGATACCAAATCCAAAGCATGAAGAAACATGTATTAAATATGAACAAAGGAATTGAAACAATGTAATATTTACATTACCACAATGAAAATACAAATAATTATCACCTAGTAGATGATCTTGCTAAAGTCAAATGGGCTCCAAAGCCCCTCCTTGGGATGGTTCCTTTGCTTCCTTGGTGTACTTGTAAATCCAAACTTGGTTGATGAATAAGGCCAATAAGCTAGAAAGATGAAATCAAGAGGAATGAGTCCTTAAATTTTTAATAGAATTCCAACAACATAAACTTACTTGTCAAGATGGTTGTATGGAGTGACCTAAAATGATTCATTTTTAATTGTGCAATGGATAACACCCTTAACATGGTCTTATTTATAGTAGTTAAACATTGTCATGAAGTTGTACATAATATGGAGACAAATTGCTTTGATCTCCATCCATCTTTTCATTGTGGGAAGACTAATCATATTTAAGAGAAATGTCAAAAGAAGAATAAGAAGGTTAAAAAATGAACAGTTCATTATGGTTGGATGACCTTTTGGCAATGGAATTTAGAATCCAAAATTTTGTATATGTCTTATCATTGTGTTCAGGCACAAGTGAATGCATGTTGGCTAAGAGAAGTTTCATTCACAGATGATTATGAATGTTTCCAACCAATTTTTTTAAATGATCCAAATAATGTTTTTGGGCATGTCTCAGGCCCAATTAGGGATGATTTATCGAGTTGAAGACAATTCTCCCTTCCAACTTCAGGGGTTTACATCAATGTTGGATCCATAAATCCAAAAACTTATCACCTTTCAAGTGATGAGGGAGATGGATGTGGAGATATTGATGATAAATGTTATACTTCAAGTTCTAATCTCTACTCATGTTGTATAAGAATTTTTAACCATTCACATTTGAATAAAAGGATGAATCTATAGTAAATTTGTGATTTCATTACTTTTGATGATTTTTTTATGATTTCCCAATTCCACATTTTTTAGGTTTTTGGCACTCATTGTATTTTTATGTGACATGAATTGGTTGTTTAAGTTTTATCTCAACATCCTGATTGAATCAAAATTTGAGTAGTTCTAGTAGGACATATTGTTTAATAATCGATCGCTATCTAGTAGAAATATGGTTCAATATCTTATGGATAGATCATACATAATATTTGAGATAGGCACGTTTATTGACATTGTTTGTGTATAATTTTTTGAGAATGTTTTTTTGGACATTTTTTTCCCATGGATGGTTATTATACCTAGCAAAGGAAAACTATATCCATCTATATCGTAGCTTGCCATTTTATTATGTTGTCAATAATTTCCATGGATGTGTCAAACTTGTAGCTGATTCACTTCTCATGATTTTCTCATCAAATTTAGAGTTTACATTAGGGAACAATTATAAATGTTCTGGTTCACATGTTTAAACAATGGAATTTTCTAGATTCTTTGAGTTTTTATCATCCAAATTTTGTGATTTTTTAGGCATATCTTCATCAAATCTTGGACCACGAGTTTCAAATTGAATACTTGGAGATGATATTATGTTATGCACTAGTTCTCATTGCTTTACTATTATAATTTTCAGACTTATGATTGAGTGGAAGATTGTTATGATATGGCTCCCTATACAATTATAAAATTTTATATCATCTCTTATGTATTTCACATTATAGGATATATTTTATATCCTAATTATGTATTAGACAATATGTTGCCCCTCCTAGTTGTATCCCTTGAAGAGGTATCTGTGTGAGATAAAATCTAGTTCAAGAGGTGGTTACATCCATGTACCCTATATTTTTATCGTTGGTATGAATAATATTGAAGTGGATTATTCCTTCTCTACCAAATTCTTATGTTTAATTTCATATTCTATACTAGACTACATTATTTCAAATATAATCTATCAAATGTTGGTTTTCTCCTTTACGTTTCTAGGGTAATATCGGTGTTGAATGTGTTTAAATTATTTTGTGGATAAGATAAATCTAGTTGCATTGTTGGTTTTATTAGGGCACTTTAATTGTGGTTTGCTTGATCATTAGTGTGATTAATCATTGTGAAATGAACATTCTGCAACATTCTCTTGCTTGTGTTGATTCTATGTGTTATCATGATAGTGACACAGTTTCTATACCAAACATTGGTTACCTACAACCATTCCTACATCCCTAGCACCCTTTACTCTATCACTGGTATAAAAAATTTGTGGCTTGAATAATGTGTAAATATATGCTACAACATTAATTTTTATATGGTCGCTAGTACAAAAAATTACCTAGAAATACCTAACTCTCCTATTCAATGTGGGGGTGAAAATGTATAGTTATTCACCTTATAAAATGAATTTAGATTGTGAAGTTTGATCTCAAATTTTGATTTGTTTTGCAGATATATTAATTTGTTTTCATTGAAGATCCATGTTGGAGAGAGAGAGGGAGAGAGAGAGAGAGGCCTACCATTTATGGATCATATGGTATCATAGAGGTTCAATCCATGACCTTGAAGAAGATACTAGCACTTGAGGAGAAATCGAATCCATCATGGGGAATGCATTGAAAAGAGAAAGGTTGGAATACCTAAGGGCCATTAATGTGGATATCCAAGAGGAGAATCAACACTTAAAGGAGAAAATATAGAAGTTTGACAATGCATATTTTAACCTTGTACAACTATTTACTACAAATAGATTTTCAATAAAAGAAAAAAAAAAGATACAATGGAAAATACACACATTACACAAAGATTTTTCCCTTAGAAACCCAAACCGGGAAAACTAGCATATTCTATATTCATTCACATCATACAATGTTTACAATAAAATATACATATAGGCTCTCATAGAATCCAAAACCCTAATCCAATAACATGTATTAGTCAACAACCCTAATTCCTTATCTGAAAATAGAAAACCATCAGCAAAAAACCATGTGTCGAAAAACCATGCAAATGATATAACACATACCTAACATTCTTCTGCTTGTTGTTTTCTTTGCATAAAGGGGGTTACAAGGTTGCATAGTCAACAATATAAGGCAACAATGCCCATAGATCCTCTACACCAAGATAATTTCTTAGTGCTCACAGATTTTGTTATTGAATCTGCAACATTCTTCAAAGTGTCCACCTTCATCAACAACGCCTTCTTTTCTTCAACCATGTCTCTCACAAAGTGATATTAAACATCAATATGCTTTGTATTTGAATGATAATATGGGTTATTCGATAGAAACATTGAACTATGAATGCCACAATATATCCTTAAAGCTTGTTGTACCAACCCAATACCTGAACACAATCTTTGTAACTATATTGCTTCCTTTCTTGCATGAGTGGCTGCCATCCAATTGATTTCTCCTCGAAACAAGTTAAACAAATACCCGCCTATATATATTCTATGATACATATCTCCAACCCAGTATACATCCACAAATCCTTATATGTCCAACACTCCTGTTGAAACGTGGTCTTCCTTGGTAGCACAATCCATAACTAGTAGTGCCACGCAAATACCTGAAAACCTATTTACTATTTTCCAATGCTCCTTCTCTATTTTTGACATATACCTGCTCAAAACTCCCACTGAATGTGAAATTATCGGTCTAGTACAGAACATTTCATACATCAAACTTCCAACCGCACTCGCATATGGAACATTATACATGTCCTCCTCCTCTTCCTTTGTCACGAGACACAAATCTGCAGACAACTTTACACCTACAGGAATAGGGACATTGACTAGTTTACATTCCTTCATACTGGACCTCTGTAATATGGTCTCAACATATTTTCTTTGATTTAACCAGAGTTTCCTATTTTCCCGATCTCTTTTAATTTCCATGCCCAAAATGAAATTTGAAACCCCAGGATCCTACATGTCAAATTTATAGGACAACTGAGTTTTCACATCCTGGATAATCTCTTTGTTGTTTCCTATCAGAAACATGTCATCCACATACAAGACAAAATAAATCAAATGATCACCAATTAATTTGAAATACACACATTGATCATGTTTTCTTCTTGTGAAGCCAAGACCCAACATATAAGTATCAATTTTTTTATACCACATCCTTAGTGATTGTTTTAAACCATACAAAGACTTTTTCAGCTTGCATACCAACACCTTCTTTCCCTTCACAACAAATCCTTCTAGCTGATTCATGTAGATTTCTTCTTCCAGATCCCCATTTAGGAATGTCATCTTTATAGCCATCTGTTCTACCTCAAAATCAAATGCATCAACAATATATAATAGAAATCTAATAGAGTTTAACTTAGCAACATGAGAAAAAATTTCACCAAAATCAATTCCCTCAACTTGAGAATATCCCTTTGCTACTAACTGTACTTTTTATTTCTCCACGTTTCATTCTGCATTCAACTTCCTTTTAAATACCCATTTTCTTGAAATGGGATTTATTCTAGTTGGAAACTCCACTATATCCCAAGCCTCATTCTTATCCAAGGATGTCATTTCTTTAACCATGGCCTTTTTCTGGATTTTTCCATCCTTTGAATCCACTGCCTCCCTAACAATTCTAGGATAATCATGAGTAATAGAAAAAGAATTTTTTTAAAGGAAATCGGGTGGAGTATACCTTTCCAATATCATTTTTTCTCAAACTGATCTCCTCAATACTAGAGTATGAGTGTCTTCTTATTCTTATTCTTCTAGAGAGTATGATTCATCATCCTTTAACTCAAACTCTTTCTTCTCTGGTTATTCCTTACTTGGTAAGACTTCTTGTTTGAAAACATTTTTTATTTCTCTAAATACCACATCTCAACTATACACAACCTTCTTAGTTTCTGGGTTCCAAACATTATAACCTTTGAGACCATATTTATACCCAATAAAGATACACTTTTCATCCTTCTTATCTAGCTTACTCATGTTTTACTTTAGAACATGATCATAGGCCTCACAACCAAATACCTTGAGATGTGTGAGAGGGTTTCTTATCAGTCCATACCTCTTTTGGATTATTTTCATCCAATGTTGATGAGGGTGATTGATTGACTAGGTAACATGTAGTTTCCACTGCCTCTATCCAGAATTATTTCCCTAACTCGGAACCACTGAGCACACACCTTGATTTTTCCATCAACGTCTTATTCATCCTTTCTGAAACTCTTTTCTATTAAGGTGTATAAGGAGTATTCTTCTGCCTTTATATACCACATTTCTTACAAAATTATTCAAATTCGTTCCCACAAAACTCTCCACCATTATCCGTCATCAACACCTTAATTATTATCTCTGTTTGATTATCAACAAGAGCCTTAAACTCTTTAAACTTGTCAAAGACTTCAAATTTCTTCTTGAGGAAATATATCCAAGTATTCCTCGAGAAGTCATATATAAATGAGATTAATTACAAAAAATTTCCCAATCATGGAACCTACATAGGTCCAAACAAATCCCTGTGCACTAGCTGTAAAATTCCTTCTGCTCTCATTGCACTAGAGAGGAATCTTACTCGATTTTGCTTCCCATATACACAATTTTCACAGAAATCAAAATCCAGAGAGCATTTAGACATAGCTTCAACCATACCTTTACCATGTAGTAGTCGAAGATCCTTCTCTCTGATATGCCCCAGTCTTTGATGCAACAACGTAACCTTTTCTCCAGAGACTATAGGATTTTTTCTTCTTCATCCCCAATATCAGGAACAATGTAACTATTATACCCATCATTAATAATTATTCCTTGTAGATTATATAGAGTTCCAATATGAACTCCCTTCAGAAACACCATTTCTCCTTGAACCATCATGTAGGTTTCTTTTTCAAATACTATTTTTACCCCTGCATCGTCCATTTTTCTTACAAAAATCAAATTTATAGCCAATCCTGGGATGTGCAGAACACCAGGAAATGTTATAACCCTTCCATCTATGAGCCTCAACTTGACTCTTCCTCATCCTATGATTTTGGTTGTCTAGTGGTCACCTAGGAAAACATTACCTCCATCATACCTTTCATATTCACATAACCACTTCCTGTGGGGAATCATATGAAAGGATGCACCTGAATCAACCAACCATGCCTCATGATATGCATGTGTTCTTGAAGAATCCAAGTACACACCCCCTCCTTCTTCCTTTGAGACATTGTTTTCTGTAGAGGGAGCACATTAAGATCCCTTCACTCTCTCAACGTTCTTGGATATACATTGCTTCTTGAAGTGCCCTTGTTTTCCACATCTCTAGCATACCTTTACAAACTTTCTCGAAGATTTAGATCTACCCTTAGATTTAGATCTCCCACTTGAGGAATTAGATATATTTCTTTCTTGGGAGTGTCCTCTTGCAAATAATGCATCTATGCTCTGTATTTCCATGCTCTTCCATCTCATCTCCTCCAACAACAAGGATGATACCACATCATCGAAACTCAAGGTAGTTTTATTACTACCTATGGCCACAACTAGACTATCCCACGAGTCTAGTAAAGAGCACAACAAACTAATAAACTTATCTTCATCTAAAACTTTAATCTCAATAGATAATAATTGACTTACCATAGTATTGAAAGCATTCAGGTGCTCTGTCACCGAGTCTCCATTTCTCATCCTCAGGTTATACAACTTTCTCCAGGAACAATTTATTTTCCAAGGAATTATATTGATACAATTTCCCCAGCTAATCCCATAAATCCTTGGTTGTATCTTCCCCTAACACATTCAACAATAAATAATTTGAGAGACACAATCGGATTGTGCTCTTCGCCTTCTGATCCAAAATTTTCCAGTCATCTATTGATGTTCCTATAGGTGTAGTCCCTGGATCCACCATGATCCACTGATCCTTGTCTACCAACAGATATTCCATCTTGAGCTTTCACAACTCAAAACTTTTCCCATTAAATTTCTTGATCTCTATTTTCAAATTGCTCACCATTTTCTTTCACTTGAAGAATCAATGTTGCATATCTCCCATTGTAAAAAGGCTTATCACAGTCCCGAGCCAAACCCTTGACCACAAAGGAATTCCTCTGAAGCCAATAATTTATCTGATAGAAAATGTATATTTTAACCTTGTACAATTATTTACTACAAACATATTTTCAATAAAAGAACATAAAATATGCAATGGAAAATACACACATTACACAGATTTTTTTCCCCTGGAAACCTAAACGGAGAAAACCAACATATTTTATATTCATTCACATCATACATTGTTTACAATAAAATATACATATAGGATCTTGTAGCATCCAAAACCCTAATCCAATAACCTAGATTAGTCAACAACCTTAATTTCTTAACCGGAAATAGAAAACCATCGGCGAAAAAACCATGTGTCGAAAAACCACCCACATCTAGACACAAAAACCACCAAAAACAATTCCAAGGTTGTTGTCCCCCAACCCCCATGTAGAGGGCCTCCTTCCCCCCTCTCACCCCCCAGAGGGAGGGCCTAGTAGCTCTTGTTCTTACCCCCATGTGCACCCGACACAATTTAGACACTAGTTCTAACCATGCAAAGAATATAACACATACCCAACATACAAGAGGATAGAAAACCTAGAAAAGAACCTTAAGACTTCTACAAAATTGTTTCCTTTGTTAAAGGAACAATTTGTTGAAGTCTAGGAATCTATTACCATTGTTATGGTGGATTCGAATAAGAGAAAATATCATCTCTTACAACTGGGAGATAAAGTAATTTAGTTGGATGATCGACAAGAACAAAGTCTCACTTAGATGATGGCAAAATTATACTAATAATTGGAAATGAAAAAGGATGGATTGGTCAAGTTATAGGAAGATATCCAAGATATCAAGAAAGTGAAAGCACCCTCCATTACTATGATGATGTCCATCACCATGATCAAGAGAAGCATGGTAATATTACCCTCCAAGAATATTTTTTAATTTATTTCATAAGAGCCCTTTTGTGTTTTTGAAAAACATACCAAAGGTATAGGTTCCAAGTTCCAATGAGAGAAATGGGCTACGATGGCTAAGGGATAGTCAAGAGAATCCAATGGATTATAAACCCCATTGTAGCTAAATGTAGGTTCAAGCATGAAGGCTTGGATTTTGATGGATAAGAGGAAGTGAGTAATGTAGCTCATCTCTTAAAAGGCCATTTTGATTGCAGAAAATGCAGCATACAAATTAGTGGACAATAGACCATTACTCTAGCATGCTCAAATAATATTGAATGAGGGAAATTGATCTGAAAATAGGGAGCTGACTTGTTTTTCTATGCAATCACCCTCTACTCCATTAAAATAAACTTCAGGACCTTGCTCAATGTCTTAGTTGTGCAAGAGAAATTATGTGTCAAGTTTATGCATCTTTTAGGTGTTTATGTGTGAGGAATTTTTAGTGATTAAATATGTTGTTTAAATAATACAACAACAACATAAGGTGCAACAAATAATAACCAAAAAAAACTCACAACAATAACAACATGATAAAGGAGTTCACCCCCAACTGGGCTACATCTCCTTGAGCCTCCATCAATGGACTAGGCTCTCTGGGATTAGTTTTTCAAATATTATTTTACAAGATTTTGCTCAACTCCAATGGATTTACAGACTGTATCATTGGGTTCAGAATACATAAAAACCCCAAAAATGACTATTAGAACTCTGAAAACAGACCATGGCTCATTTGGGCATGACCTCTTCTATTGGTGGCCTTGATCTTCCCTGAGATTTCTTGTGGAAAAAACACCTGTAAAAGTCCTCAAGTGCCTCTGAAACCTATCCCAATGTGTTCAGAGCATAACAATTAGTCAAAAATGACTATTCATTCACAGAAAATAGACTTGGGCTCATCTGAGCATGACCTCCATCAATGGTGGCCCTAAGCTCCCTAGAGCTCTTTGAAACTTCAAGGTAGAAAAACCTACAAAATAAGTCTCCAAATTCCTTTGAAAACTATGCCAATGGATTCAAAACATCCAAAAACCCCTAGCTGGGCTTTTTCGGCACCTCATTTGACCAAAAAATGAAGAAGTTAGGTCTCCTGCCATTTTTCTCCTTCAAGCTTTCTTTCTCTGGTTCGCCAAATCGTACCTCCTGTGTGAGTCACCTGGATTTTGGGAATTTTCCATGCCTAAACCTAGCACATACATGCATGCCCACAAAACATGCCAAATTTTCGCACTATTAGCAAACTAAGACCCCGAATCACGGAGGTGTTGGGTGCATGGTGGGCCATGTGGCCATGTCCCAACGCAAAATTAGGCACCCTCGTGCAATATTGGATGAGTGCTTGACAAGTGGCAGGCCAAATGGATAGAACCGTTTTAAAAAAATGCATGTTGAAACCCGCACGAATATATGTGGCAAGGGTCATATGATTAAGGGTTATGTGACTGAGGGCTGGGGCTAAGCCCCAGCATAGATCCCTTGCCAACACTCAAAAATTTCGATTTCAAATATATTTAAACACATATAGTTGCTAAGAACCATATGTGTGGCATGTCGATTGACCGGCCTTTGCCAAGACGTTTCACTATGTGTGGAGGTTCGGGGTTTGAATCCCACAGACTCCATAAAATTTTACACAACATAACCAAGGTGCCACGTGGCACCATATCATTTGACAACAATATGCCACGTGTCCTAAGCCCATACGTCCACGTGTCTTCCACTTAAATGCTTTCCACATCATCATCTTCCAAGTCAAAATTTGACACGTCAGTACCTACCACGTGTGCAGCCATACCCCTGCCACGTCAGCCTGTACGGACTATATAGTCAACAACTTTTTTGTCTGTTTGGAAAATTGAACAGAACGTGATATGTCACTCATCCAATGTCTATTTGACCCCGTTTGAAGTGATTTGGGTTCATGATGATGAGGTCTACACACCCATGTGTTTTGAAGTGATTCCAAACACTTTGATTTTTGGGCTAAAATTTGACCCCTGGTCCAGATTCTGATCACACCTTCCCACTGAAAGGCTTTTGGACCCACAAAATCTGATGATTATATACCTGAGCTTCAATACTCTTCTACTTCCAAGTTCTATCAACTGATTCTACTTGAAAAGTCCTTTTGGTAATCACCTGCGTACCTTGACATGCCATGCACTGCAACTGGCTATGTCCCTCAACCACTGTTCTCTGGTTGTTGTTGACCCACTGTTCTCTTTGTGCTTGGAAAACTGACAACCTTCCCACTGAGAATCAAGTCCCTCTTGTGAACTCTTTGGCGTCGACACAATCCTCTCTACAATGGCTGTAAAAACTTTCTTGCGACGTCCTGTCGCAAACCAAGAAAACCATCAATCTTGAAAACAAACTTTATACAAGACTAAAAATGATGCCAATCAACTCTTTTTCTATTGAAGAAAATGGTCGCATCTTGTACTTCATCAAAGCACATGGTGTTTTCCTGCATCTTTGTGTATTCAATATCGACTTACAAGACGACAAACACCATTGACTAAACATAAGTCGAAAAAACATGATCGACACAACATAGTCGTCAAGACAACATCGACACAAGTCGAGACTCATTTGAAACATATCAACATTCCAAAATTCGACATTCATGATACACAACCATGATACATTCATGAGTCACTCATAATGAAACTTTCACAAAGTTCACTGTTTACACACATACAAAATCACATGCATGTGCATAGCTCTTCAACTCTCCTTCAAGTAAAACCATAAGTACATAAACCCAAAAACATGTGGGTACATAAGAGATGAAAATGAAAAGCTAAATGGCTGCAATAAGTGAGTATCATACCCATCTTTTACATCCTCCTGGCGAAGTTGTGCAACAACAAGGATGCCTTCAATAGAATTTCATTCACATGCAAAATTGCATCATACAAGTTGTGATAAACTGCTGCAACTTGTCATACTTTCAACATAAATGCATACATAAGGCTGAAATGTGCATCTACAAACAAAAAAATGCAAGCCTTACTTGCTTAAGAAATCTAACCATTTCTTACCAAGCCAAGTCAATGGTGACTTTTTCTATTGAAAACCATCTTCTTGTGAATCATCTTGACTCACATCGATGATGGAATCTCCTCTTCCATTCTTGCCAGTCTCTTTATCTATCTGCCTCTTGTGCTCTGAATGAGTGGTTGGATTCAATTTCCAACATTGGTCAATGAGATGACCTCTCTTCTGGCAGTGAGTGAAAATATTTTGCATCTTCTTTTCAAGTTTCCTTTGCTTGGAAAGTTTCCTGAATGTGGTCAATCTTTTCCAACATCTTGAAACATGATGGTTATCTAAACCACAATATGTACATGGACTTTTTCTGCCATTTTTACATGCAAATTTACCATGCTTAACATAATCAAAATAAACTGAATTATAGGCAGAAATATACCTTGAACATTCACCTTTATCGCCTTCTTGAGGAGGTGAATTTGAAGAGTTACTAGCTCTCTTTTGAAGACCAACAAAAATGTTCTTGTCCTCATGGCTGTCAAAACTCTCTTGTTTCACACATTTGCATTCATCTTGGACACATACTTTGCATGCTTGAGGGATTGAACTTACAACAAAAGTTTTTCTTGGAATTGTTTCCCTTGTCTCCTCAACTTTGGACTATGCTCCATCTTTCTATTCATATCCAAAACCCCTATACTTGGGCCTCTCCTCAACAAAAATAGGCTCAACAATGCCTTGTGCATGCTTTCCTAACCCTTTACCTTCATATCCCATTTTTAACAATAACTTCGACCCTATTCCTCTAGTGTGATTTTCAAAAACACCAAAGCATTCATCTTGAGAGGAATTTAAAGAAAACCAACATTGCATACCGCATGTTCATGCATGTACTTGGTAAGGGTTTCCTTTGCCTCATGGAGTTGAGTCTCCATCTCATGCAACTTTTCAAGAAGCTGGTGCTTCTCCTCCTTCATGGCCATCAACTTCTCTTGAAGGAAAATGCTCTCCTTTCTATCTTCCCACATCTCTTGCACCACATCTCTCATGGTTAGAAACTCCTCCAACATCTCTTTGTCAAAGAACTTGGCTAATGAAGATGTATTAGAACTTTCACTGTTTGAATCTTCCTCCATCTTTGCAAGATATCAAACTTCAACACAAAACTTGCAAAATAATACCAACAGCTAAAACTATAGCTATCAATGGAAATCACATGAGAAAAACTATGCTCTGATACCACTTGATATGAAAAATAGGGGGATGACTTGTTTTTCTATTCAAACACCCTCTACTCCATTAAAATAAACTTCAGGACCTTGCTCAATGTCTTAGTTGTGCAAGAGAAATTATGTGTCAAGTTTATGCATCTTTTAGGTGTTTATGTGTGAGGAATTTTCA
The DNA here is from genome assembly GCA_000966675.3 of Picea glauca. Lineage (NCBI taxonomy): Eukaryota > Viridiplantae > Streptophyta > Pinopsida > Pinales > Pinaceae > Picea > Picea glauca. The sequence goes on from JZKD02S1674683.1 coordinate 758,589, forward strand.
GTGATTCAATATGTTGTTTAAAGAATACAACAACAACATAAGGTGCAACAAATAATAACCAGCAAAACTCACAACAATAACAACATGATAAAGGAGTTCACCCCCAACTGGGCTACACCTCCTTGAGCCTCCATCAATGGACTAGGCTCTCTGGGATTAGTTTTACAAAGATTCTTTTACAAGATAATTCTCAACTCCAATTGATTTATTAACTATACCATTGGGTTCAGAATACATAAAAACCCAAAAAATCACTATTACAACTCTGAAAATAGACCATGGCTCATCTGGGCATGACCTCTTCTACTGGTGGCCTTGAGCTTCCCTGAGATTTATTGTGGGAAAAACACTTGTAAAAGTCCTCAAATGCCTCTAAAACCTATCCCAATGTGTTCATAGAATAACAATTAGTCAAAAATGACTATTCAGTCACAGAAAATAGACTTGGGCTCATTTGAGCATGACCTCCATCAATGGTGGCCCTAAGCTCCCTAGAGCTCTCTGAAACTTCAAGGTAGAAAAACCTGCAAAATAAGTTTCCAAATGCCTTTGAAAACTATGCCAATGGATTCAAAACATCCAAAAACCCCTAGCTGGGTTTTGTCAACACCTCATTTGACCAAAAAATGAAGAAGTTAGGCCTCCTGGCATTTTCCTCCTTCAAGCTTGTTGTCTCTAGTTCACCAAATCACACCTCCTGTGTAAGTAACCTGGATTATGGGGATATCCCGTGCCTAAACCCAACACACATGCACATGCCTTCAAAATGCACCAAATTGTCGCACCATTAGCAAACTAAGCCCCCAAATCACGGAGGTGTTGGGTGCATGGGGGGCCATGTGGCCACGTCCCAGCGCAAAATTAGGCACCCTCGTGCAGGATTGGATGAGTGCTTGACAAGTGGTGGGCCAAATGGATAGAACTGTTTTAGAAAAATGCACATTGAAATTCACGCGAATATATGTGGCAAGGGTCATATGGTTAAGGGTTATGCAACCGGGGGTTGGGGCTAAGCCCCAGCCCGGATTCCATGCCAACACACAAAAAGTTCGATTTCAAATATATTTAAACACATATAGTTGTTAAGAACCATATGTGTGGCACATTGATTGGGCTATATATGCCAAGATGTTGCACTGTGTGTGGAGGTCCAGGGTTCGAATCCCACGTACTCCATAAAATTCTACACAGCATAACCAAGGTGCCACATGACACCATATCATTTGACAACAATATGCCACGTGTCCTAAGTCCATACGTCCACATGTCTGCCACATAAATGATTGCCACATCAACATCTTCCAATTCATCATTTGACACGTCATCACCTACCACGTGTGTGATCGTACCCCTAGCACGTCAGCCTGTATGGACTGTACAGTCAACAACTTTTTTGCTTGTTTGGCAAATCGAACAGAACACGATATCTCACTCATACGATGTTCGTTTGACCCTGTTCAAAGTGCGTTGGGTTCATGACAATGAGGCCTACAAACCCATTCGTTTTTAAGTGATTCTGAACACTTTGATTTTTGGTCTAAAATTTGACCCCTGGTCCAGATTCTGATCAGAAACCGAGGGATGTTTCCACCATCCAAAACTAAACCAAAACTTGGATGACCGAGCAAGACAGATGGAAAACATAAGAAAACATGAAATAGATATGGAAAATAACCTTTTTTTTATTTATTCTATCAGAAGAAAGGCCACAAGGTTGACGAATTTTGGCACTCTGGTGCACGTTTATTTATCTGGGAATAAAGGAACTCTTGAGGCTTCTTGTTTAAAGAAGAAAGCCACATTCCATAAGCCTAGAATGTTTTTGGGGAAATAATGGAAATAAAACTTCCCCAAGACAACAACAACTCCATAATAGCACAAAAAAAGAGGATGCCAAGCAACCCATGAAGTAGTAGGAAAGTTTTCCAACACTACAAGATAAATGGACATTGGGAAGCCAAGTGTTGGATGCTTCATCCGGAACTTCATCACAAGACTTTCAAAACCAAGAGAAAATTTTGGATGGTCAAGGTTAAGTGGGGAGGAAGAGATGCCAAAGGGAAACATTTGTCTAGGGAGATATTGTAGTGGAAAATTTCATCTCCACCAACAAAATGGATAGAAAAGTTATGCCAACATCAAGTATATCCCCTATTTACTTTGTATCTTCAATATTACAATTGAGGCATCCCTTCTTAGAGATATTCTATATATTGATACAAAGCAAACTTGGAGGGGTTCATTAAAACGCCATAATAGTCGATGAAGAAAATTTGTTATATGGAAGCAAATGAGGTGAGAACATAGTGGTAGAAGAAGAATACAAAGAGATAAGTTGGATCCTTTAGGGACCAAAATCCTATGAATGGAGAGGTCTGATCTGAAATGCAACTCAAATAACTCCTCCAAAATTTGTAAAAATAAAAATTCTTAGCAAAGTTGGAAGTCATTAATGGTCCTTGAAAGCGCAAGGCCAAATATCTCAATTTGGCCCACATGAAGATGAAATGAATCACTTGATTATTGGAATTCCATGGAAAAATTAAAATAAATAATGTTTGTGTGATGCAAACACAACCCAAGAGAGATGGGGAAAAAATGAACCTTGGAAAGAAGGACATAGTAGAAGAAGAATGAGGGCTTGGAATGAAGCAATCTACTCAAATATAGGACATTGAAGAGGATTTTGAGCCCGTCCACAAGGACAAAATATTGTCTCTGAGACAAAATAGTTTTCAAAATACCCTTAGTGAGTAAGAATACACTAAATCTCTTATTGATATTGTGTAGCTCTCGTTTGTAACAATTCCCGAGCATGAATAGAAGCCATCAAAAGGTAATTTTCCCATTTTTGTTTCCAAGGTAATGTTGGCGTCAAATGTATTTTAACTGATTTTGTGATGAAGATCAATTTGGTTACATTGTTGGTTTAATTAATTGGACACTTTACTTTTTGGTTGTACGATCTCTAGTGTTAATAATCATTGTGAAAAATCCAGATTCTACAATGTTCTCTCGTTTGTTGATTTGTTGGTTTTAATACCTAGTGTCAATTGGGTGTGTTAACACAGTGCTTCCACCCTTTCTATACCAAGCATTGTGTACTTACAACAATTTCTACAACCCAAGCACCCTTTACTATTTTCCCAGGAGAAGACATTTATATCTTGAATAATGAGTAAACATATTCTATAATGTTGATTTTTCTTTGGTCACTAGTATGAAACCTTGCCCAATGCTTCCCAACTCTCATGTTCGATGTGGAGGTGACAATGTACAACCATTCACCCTATGTAATTAATTCACATTGTGAAGTTTGATATCAAATTGTGATAGTGATTTGCAAAGGCATTAAATTTGAATTCCTACATTGAAGAACCATGTTTGCAAGATGGGCAGGCACTTACCATTTACAATTCACTCAAAGGCCCTATATAGTCTAATTTTATTATTTACTTTCTCATATGGCCTATGTATTGTTGTAAATAAACCATTCATGATCCCATCTCAGTAAACCTATACCATGGTTTCTCCCTCAAGACAGTGCCAAAGGAATTTTTGAAATCTACAAAACAAGATCGACATAGTTCTTTGTTTTTGTTGTCCCGGCCATTTTATATCATGTTCTTAAAAGTGTTAGGGAATGATCAATGATGGAGTGATTTGATCAAAACCCAATTTTTCTTTGTTTACTTGCTTACATCTTTCTCCTTAATAAGGAGTATGTTGATTGATCATGATGTTTTTGTAGTTCCCCAAATGGTTATTATAACTCCTTTTAAATATGAACAAAATGAGAATATACACCTTACATGGGAATTTCTCTTTGATCATGTTTTTAATTAAGGCTACAATGTATCTAACAAAAATGTCATTTTCCATTAAAAATATCCTACTTACAACTTTAATATCTTTTACGTTTTCCAGTAACAAATTATATTCATTATTTTCATTAATAAATAAGTCATTTCCCATTAAAAATATCCTACTTATATTTATATTTATATTTTGAATATTTAAAAAGTATTTGTTAGTTTATATATATACTATGTTGCACGGGGACCCACCTCCCCCCCCAAAAAAAAACCCGCATACCTACCGTCCCCGTGTTTCGGGGACTTGGGTACCTTTAGGAAACTTACCCAAATTGTTGGGGACTCCATTGGGGACTCGAGGACTTGTTGGCTGCCCCCAAGACGTTCCGGACAGATTTCATGGATGGTCCAAACATATTTCGAGCATGTTTTGGGCAGATTTTAGGGATATTTCGAGCATATATCTTCAGTCTTGACAATCATGGAAATTGATGATTGGACAATAAGATCATTTTTCCCATCTATGATTTTTGTATTGCATTGAATCTAAATCTATTGTAAACGCTGCAACTCAAAACATGGGTTTTGTGATGGGTTTTTGGTGATTTAAATATTGTATTTTCAGCAGCAAGGTTACAAGAAGAAAAATTTCCATGTCAAAAAAATGAGAAATGCATCATTTCAAAGGGCTGATCCTTGTGGTTATTGCTCTTGTTTTTCTCATTTTTCTGGTCATCTTATCTTTTACGTGTTGTACATGGGTTTCTAGGGGTCATTCAATTATAGTGCTTCCACCATCCCAACCTCAAGCATTGTGAAAACAATCAGATAGTAGTCACTTCAATTGGTACTAAATGTTTGAATAAATTCCTATTCAATCACCTTCTTAATCTGAAATATGAATCTAATCTCTTTACAGAACCAAAGTGTTTTATAGTGTTTTTCAACACATCCATAAAAATCTGCAAAACCTATTGAAGGGAATGTCTTTTAAGTTT
>JZKD02S1674683.1:776392-787038 GCA_000966675.3 Picea glauca
AAAAGGAGGTTTCCCCCTCGAAGAGGCTTATTATCTGAAATTATCTCAGTTTCAAGGCATTGAGTACTTTTCCTGAGGTTTTTCCATGCTATATTGATGTTTGGTTCTTAACATTCTGTTACATTGAGTGTTGTTCACTGACCTTATATATCAGATCTCGAGTGTGCATGTCGGATGGAATTAGCATAGTAGAAAAATCCATCAAAGATATTTTTATAGACCTCATGGCTAAGAAGGTGATGTCTGTAGGCATCCAAGACTCATTGACAAGAGGAGTGCAAGCCTCCCTGTCGACTGCTCGTGGATCTGGACCATCCCAAGCTGTGACTGAGAAAATAACTAAGCATCATGATGACTTGGTGAATGAGAAGCTAATCCCATCCATCATGCCTGACTACATCCCACCCTTGGCCAATGTGGTGAGTTGTGATAGTGTCCCGAGGGACTTTGAATACACAGTCATCACTGTGTACCTCCCGAAGGGAATACAAGTAGTCACACCGTAGTTGGAGAGGATTCCAACCTTGAAGATCAGTGATTATAAACTAGGATACTAAAAGATCTATGGCATGCTCGCACCTCACAAATATTTGACCAAGAGCAAGGGGAAGAATTTGAAGATCATCCCCCAGTCGTGGACTATGGACATCACGAGGTCCACTATTTTGAACATGATGAAGATACCACATTTTGGAAGACATCAGGAGGTTAACGCGTGCATTAATATCCTATTGTTGTGCTTCCATGATGGTTATCTATGGTTAGACAGGTGTATCACTGTCAATCCAACATTGATCCATAAGATCACCAGATTAAGCATGCAAGGACCAGACCCACAAGACTTTTATCCAGGGAAGGTTGTAGATCGTGCTCTGGCACAAGAAGATTTAAGACACCTATGGTGATGTCAAGAAGCATAAGAGAGGCTACAAGGTAGCCTCCATCCAGAATGGTTTAGTGCGCCTAGCCTTCCAGTTGATCGTTGATAAGCTAGTAAGGAAGAATAGAACCATGCAACTCACAGGGTTTGTTGTTGGCCTTGCAAGAAAATGCGTGGAAGGATTACAAATGAATTGGGTGAGTAACCTCGTCAACCAGTTAGAACATGACTGTTTTGAAGCTCAGGATTAGGGTTACGAGTTCCACTTTAGCTGGATGTTGATCCTCATCACGTTCATTTCTTGGGAGATGCCGGAAGGAGTGACCTTCCCTGACATTGAGTCGTTCGAGCCACTAGTTGTGAAGTTCACCACGCTCTGGTATTTGAGTGATATGGGGAAACAATGACAGTCAAACACGGTGTTCCATACCTACTACTTGTAATTAATGAGGGATATTAAGTCTTTCCCTTGTATGACGTCGAACACCCTAGACAGGTTCAGATCAATTGCGAAGTTCCGTGCAGATAGGCATTTTATATATATTACTGTGCACAAAGACGAGCATAAAGAAGAGCTTCGGTCCTATTACAAGCTCACTGAGGAGGACATGGAGGAAATTGCCAAGGACTTGCCTAAAGAACTCCTAGTTCCAGTCAACCATGCAAAACTGTATGACCCAGACCTCATTGGAAGCCCGGTGGTTACTCGCGAAGAGTATGATTCACCCAACAGTAGAAGCAATAAAAAGAAGGAAGATGTATAGGAAATACACAACACATCAGAGGATACTGCATCAGATTCACCTAGTAGAGGAGGCAATGATGAAGTGGACAAAGAAGATAAAGAAGGGGAAGAATACAAGAAGAATCAGGGTAAAGTAAAATAGCCTAGGAACCCCCTTGAAGAGGCAGAGAGGTCCAAGAAAATAAATGTTTCCCCAACGAAATATACATCATGGAAGAAGTCCAAAGCTACAGACAGTGATCATAGTTGATGACTTTGACTTCATTATCGCAGTTGCATCAGACGCCTCATAAGATATTTTGTAGAGAAATGAAGCAAAACAGGAAACCATGTATGAAATAATTGAAGCAGAACTGAGAGGGGTACAACAATCCCTTCACTCCATCCACGTAGTGTCCATTGCACCCCTGCCATCAGAAGAAAAAGTGTTGGGAGATGAGCCTTCCTAACTCCGCAGAATAGTTGATGTGACTGAACCTCACCTTAGTCACGTGTAGGAAGAAAAATAACAGGCCACAATGGCCCTAAAGCAAGCACAATAGGAAGTCTTAGAGAAATGCTGAGTTGCAAAACAAGAGAAGGATGACCTCCAAATCAAGGTCGAAGAGGATAAAGAGTAGATCTAAAAAGAGAAAGAACAGTTTTTGATGGAGCAAGTTGGAGTTAAAGAAGAAGTCAACACAGTACTTTGCTCTGTGACAGGCTTAGAACAAAAAGAATAAGACCCAGTGGAGATTCGAGTAGCGAAGCTTTCTACAGCCATCCAACAACTTCAACAGAGAGTAGCAGAATTGGAGTTACAAGCAGTACCAAACACTCTGTAGGAAGTGTGAGACCAACGAGAAGAAATTGCCCAAAGCGTAGTCTAGAGAATTAAGGCATTAGCCTTGGAATGTAAACAACTTAGCAATTGAAGTGCACAGAATTATGAACGCCTTACCGAGGACCCTGAACTAAAGACATTGGAGTCACAGCTCCAGGAAGAAAAGAAATAAGCAACAATAGTACAACCACAATTGAAGCCCTTATTAGTAGTCGAGCAAATGAAAATATCCCAAGAACAATGCACAACTCAGCAACAAGTCCATGCCATACAAAGTAAAGTCATGGAAGTGACTCAGAAGCTCCATCCAGTCCAGGATCCAACTTGTACTTTTTGAGAAGATTGAAGGAAGAGGAGCAGAACTATAAAAATAAGTCATTGCAGTCATACAACACTTGGAAGGACCTATGACCGAGGTAGTTATTCAGGAGTTCGTCGAGCATGAGGCCTTAGTGAAGCAACAAGTCAAAGCAGCTCGAGCCAAGCTCAAGGAGTTTGAAGCAGATTTACCCAGAGAAGAGTGACTCGGGACGAGTCACAGGTGAGTGTTGGGGGCCTGTTGGCCCTTGAACAAGTTTTGGAGAAGCTTGGTCATGTTTGACCATTTTTGGGACTTCGACAGGCTGGTCGAAGGCGGAGCACAATTCAAAGCAGAGATCGCGATATCCTGACCCCTTTCTAAGGCAGTTTTGGGATTAGGGTTTATGTAACGAGTATGGGATGTTGGCCCATGTGTTTACCCATGTTTAAGCCCATTTTGTAATGTATAAATAGATATATAGGTGATGTAAGAAGGGGCTAATATGCTAAGTTCTAGATTTTTATCTATGTGATTGCAGAGGCTTTGTGCTTACTATGTCTTGAGAACTTGTAGAGCTAAGTGCAAGTGATTGTAAAAAGCTTGTGTGCAGCTTTTAATAAGGCTTTGTTCTTAGGCCTAGCTTGGGGAAGGAGGATCTGGTGAGGTGCGTGCGGATATCCTATCCTATGCAGAGTAGGTTCATGTGGCTCTGTGCTTGTAGAATATTGAGAGAAGATAATAAAGAAGAGAAGAGTTGGTGGATGTAGCCCCACACTGGGGTGAACTATGTATATTATGTGTTATGGTTGCTTTGTGCATTATGGTTGTTATATTGTTCATATGATTTAAGATTAGTGCAGTAATGAATGTTTAGATGGATCTGGTATGATATATTAAGTGCTTAGTGATATGAATGAATAATATATATGATCTCTCCCCATATTCTAAGTGCTTAGATGTGTTAGATCTGATTGAATACTACATTGTTCTATAATTAGGGTTTGGATCTGTGATGTGAATAAGGGTTAAATATTGATGAATGATAACTGATAAGTGCTTTGTTAGAGTGGTGTAATCATATATCTATGTCCTAGCTAGGTTGCATACATTTCAGTCCTGCAACCACCCCTACCTCTGTGTCGGGTGAGACTTCATCTGCTTCACAGGTGTTGTCGAAAGGGCTGGTAGATAGGGTTTTGTTGGTGCGATGTTGAAGCATTAAACCCTGGGTCTTCCCCTGTGCCAACATGAATGCACCTTCCATGTTATAGTGAGCACATGTACTGCACACTAAAATTATGAAGTGTGCACATTCCATAATATCGGGCGTAACAAAATTAAGTGCACACAATTTTGAGGCCAAGGAGCCTTTGTCTATATGTTGTATTTTATAGTCTGGTGAGCCAGTTATTATAATCTAGGAGGCTTATGTGTGGAATCAGGCCATAGAGCCTAGATGCTAAAGGCCAGTGAGTCTATTTTTGTATCTATCTTATCATTAATATAAAACATTGTTGCATGTAGACCGACCAAGATAAAAGAGTATGGGGGACTAAACTCCACTAGTTAGGGAAAGGTAGGGGGATAAAAGTTAAGAATAAGGGGCTAAGCTAGGGAGATTAAGACAAAAATGAATATTATATTAATATTCCTTAAAGTATAAAGCATGGATAATTATTTTATCCTAGTTTTAAAGATGGGGACAAGTGGGAAAAAGTAGCTCTCAACATGACAAGTGTCAAGTTGGGAACATGCATACATATAGCTTGGACTTAGTTCATTTTGGGGGATCCTTCCATCATCATTCACTCACTCATTGAGCTATCCTCCATACCTTCTTGTCACTATACTTGTACCTATATCTGTACTTGATTAGCTTGGGAGTTGGACTGAAGAAGCAGGTTGTCAGACTCATGGGATATTGAAGAGGCGGGTTGTTAGGCCCGTGAGAAATTTCTCTCTATGTGAGAGAATTGCTGGGAATTGATTCCCAAAGGTTCCAAAATGCAGCTACAGGTCTCTAATACTTCCTGTTCGGCTTGTTGTTGAATCCCTGGAAGGGAAGTGGGGCAGCCGAGGGATTGTTGAGTAGAGAAGGAGCACACTTCCTGGGGTGGGACAGGCATGTGGGGAATGAGGGACTGTAGGCTATTAGTTTGAGTAGGCACCTGTGACAAAGTCTTTCCTGTTGTCTGAGATACATTAGCCTTAAGAGGAATCCCTTTATCCGTGTGGAGTTTATTCTTGGCTCAGGGGTGACCCACTGCTGTGAGTGATGAGAAGTGTGTTCTAAGGCTGGGAGGTTTGTGGAAGGTCTACACGCAGTTGGTGACATTTTTACAAGATAAGTGTCAATTGTGTGTTAAATTACATGCTTCATTATTATTTATGCATTTATTTTTATGGGTTTTCATATGTGTGGTTTATACCTGTCTTTATATTTACGGGTATTTCTTGTCTATGTTGCATGTGTATGTTACTTTTATTTCTGTATGAATCTGGGAATTTACAGAATGTATTTGTCTATTTTAAGTTTTATATATAAATTTATGCAAGAGTTTCTATGTGTATATGTTTTAATTTGCATACAGTTCGAGTAATTTTATGTGGGATATCCTAGTTGGATGTTGGGTATGTTACAATATGGTATCAGAGAATGAAATATTTTTGGTGGCATGACCCGTCTTGGGTGGTTGGGTATGTTACACCTCCCCCTCTTTAGTTTTGATATTTCTGTGGATTAATTCATGTTGGAAGGAATCCCAATCGAAGTTGGGTGGAAGGGGTTTCCAATTGTCCTTGGGGATCCAAGTTCTCCATTTATCATTGGCTTAATAAGGTGCCCAGTAATGCTCGAAAGTGCCTTTCCCCTTATTGAGTATGAGTTCACGCAGTTTTTGGAATTTTGGGATTCTATTGAGGGGTGATTTATGTTGCTAGGCATCGTCCCCAAAGAGAGCTTATCATCCCTATCTGATTTCCTAAAATATGCATTTGTTGATTAAGTGCTTGTTGTCCCATGCAGAGTTCCAAATGGCTTATCCTTGACATTGACCTTCTAAGTGACTAAGGTTTTGATGGAAAATGGTTGGACAATATTTTTTGTGCCAAAAATTTCTATAAAGGTATTCCTTGTTTTTAAGACACCGCCACCAGGTCTTTAGCACCAAGAGCTTTTCTTAGGGTGGATGGATCTCTAAGTTCAAGGATGCCAAAGTGCTTAGGAGGACATATATTGTCCCATGCAGCAAGGGCCCATTTGCGCTATTTGTTGGCTTCTCCCGATAGAAATTTGTGTTGGATTATTTTAATAGCATTAAGGACTTTTTGTGGAGTTGTCAGCTCTAATAACAGGTAGAGTGTCATGGCCTGTAGCACTTATTTCATAAGGGTGAGTCTGTTGGGGGTGTTGAGGCATCTAAATGTCCAACGTGCTAATTTACGGTCCATCTTGTTGAGGAGATCTTCCAAGTTGGAATAGCGAAGCGATTTGTCAATGAGAGGCACCCCTAGGTATTTGGATGGGAGAGAGATCTTTTGAAAGTAGAGGATCCTTGCAATATGATTATGCATAGACATAGGAGTGTTAAATAAATAAAAATTATATTTTGCTTGATTGATAGAGGTACCTGAAGCATCCATGAAGCCAGATAGGATTTTCTTGATTTATCTTTCTTCTCTAACTGTAGGTATTCACATAAGCATAGTATCATCCACAAACTACTGGTGAAAAATGGGTAGTTAATCTCCATGGAGACGCAGTCCCTTGATGTGTTGATTGGTGATAGCAACTTTGAAGGCACATCCAAGTCCTTCGACCTTGAGAACAAAAATGAAAGGGGATAAAGGATATCCTTGGTGTATGTCTTTGGAGGGTGAGAAGGTCAAAGAAGGCATGTCATTGAATAATATGGAGAAGAAGGTAGAAGAGGTTAATGAAAGGATCCATTTTACCCAAGTGAGTGAAAATCCAAAAGCGAGGAGGATTTGTTGGATGTATTTCCAGTTGAACTTGTCGAAGGCTTTGGACATGTCAAGTTTAGTTATCATTCCAAGAAATTTCATGGTTTGAAGTGAGTGCATAACCTCATGAGAAATAATAATGCCATCCAGGATTTGATGTCCTTCTACATAACAATTATGTTCATTGGAGATACAACAAGGGAGGAGGACTTTAAGACGTTAGAAATGGCTTTAGCTGTGATTTTGTAGACCACATTGCAAAGAGTGATTGGTTTGAATTTACTGGGGTCATCACAGTGTTCTTATTTGGGGATAAGGGTGAGGAAGGTGGTGTTGATGCATCCCTTGAGATATTTGAGATTATGTTGAAATCTGTACATGGGGGAATTAGAATTTGGGGAGAATTCATTCCACCAGGCTTTGATCTTGTTAATAAATCCAGGATGTTCCAACCATAAATGATCAAAACAAAAGGGGTGAGTAAGGGGGATTCCAATGTTGTCAATGCATAATTAAATGGTCCAATGGTCAGATACATGGTAGGGAAGGATTTTGGATGAGAGGAGGATACCTACTAGCATAGGGGACAATGAAGCTAAGAAGTGATCCAACCTAGAAGCAATCTGTGTTTTTCCCTTTCTTCGATTTTTCCAAGTATGTTTGTCCTTGTGATTCTCCAAGTCAATTCAGTCCATTTGATTGATGGTGGAAAGGAAGGTGTGGGAGTCTTGATCCAATTTTATTAACCCTCCTCTCTTCTCATTCAAGGAGGTTATCATGTTAAAGTCTCCCCCAATAATCCAATGAATGTCACCTAATGTGTGTTTGAGATGTTGCAGGGAGGACATAAATCTAAGTTTGTTGAGGGTCGGTTAGGTCCATAAACATTGGTGAGGCATCCATATTTGGAGGAGCCAATGAGGATGAATTGGGCAGTAATGGTGGCGTACAAGAAGAAGAATTTGGATAGGGAGAAAATTTTAGGATCCTAGGCAATACCAAGACCTCCCGCGGTACCTATTGTATCAGTAACTATAGAATTAGATACTGGATAGAGTGAAATGGTCACTGGAACATCTTAATCTAATTGCATCATCTTCATTCATGAACTTTGTTTGATCTGAGAGCTATTGGTTCATCACTTTTCTTCGCTTGGTTTTTTCCTTGGTTGTCAGATTTTCAGTTTCCTTTTTTGGGTTGTGTTATTTCTGCGACTCCACAGCGTATTTCTCTTTGGGGTATTCATGCATATTGGAAATGGCCTCATAGATTTTTTTGTTGGGATGGATGGGTTTCCCTATGGTGTTGTTTCTTTGCACCCTTGTCTTCAACAATATTTTACTTGTTCAAATCCTTCCGCATCTTTTTTGTTCATTTCAGGAGTTGAAGTTGGCTTCCAATTCAATGAGAATTCTCTAAATAGGTTCCCATGTTCATGGCACTTTTGGCATCAGAACAAGATATGTTCATAATACATATTTTTTTTTCCATTCCCCATTTTGATATCTTAGACTGATAGCTTATGGTAAGGGTTTGGTTAGATCCATATACACACAAAGCTGGGCATAGGAAGTGTACTTATTGTTGGGTACCATTTTTTATGCTTATTCCCACCATAGAATCCATGTTTTTGCCTCCATTTTCCTTTCATATTTCTCATATTTCCTCCATATTATCTTCAAATTGATCATCTCATGTACATTTGTCATTTACTTTTTATGATTTGAATTTTAACAATATTTAGACATTAAAAATAAATTTTTAATAGAATTACTGGAAGTTGCAACTTCCCGTAATAGCTCTGCGGTTCATATGCTTGCAAGATAAATGGGAGAATTTTGAGACATGTGAAGTGAACCTTGATTTCCACAGATGGACAAAAACCTATTCTCTTCTACAAATGGGCTTCACATGTGCATGGTCAACATTGGTCAAACTTTGCCACTTTTGCAGGAAATGCCCTATTTTTAGCACATAATCTGGGAAGTTTTGGATTTCGAGGGATTTCTTCATATTTTATGGATTTGGGAGACGGGGTTCAACCTCATAACCCCATTCACACATTTTATGTATCTTAGCAATCAACTAGATTATTTTTAGCATTTTGGTTACAAAACCTTTTGTATAAATAACCAAGACATTGATGGAAACATAGGCTACTATGTTCAGATTTATATTGGATTGAAGTTAATATATTTGGAGCTATTAGATACCTGATTTATGATGTTTTGAATGTGTTTATGTTGTTATAAAATATCTTTTAACTATTTTAACATCAAAGTGTGCAAGCAAAGTGTGGTGGGCCCCCTTGCGAAGCCCGTGCTTTCAGTTTTTGAATGTTTTCATAGCTGTCACAGTGGTATGCTTTTATATTTGTTGTAGTCTATTTCTTAAAACTTTTACTTTCATTAGAATAACTTAATTTTTGATATGTTATGTAACACATTGTGAATTGATCTCTTGTAAAAGAGCTCAATGTATTTTTACTTACAGCAGTAAAGTTTTGTTAAATGTTGTAGTTTATTTTTTAATTTTTTTTATGCTTCATACTTGAAGCACCAATTCAACGCTTTCTCAGTAGGCCAAATGTCCATGAATTTACCAATGAAGGTAGTGTCTTTCATATCTTGGATATACATGCGACCACTCTGTTGAAGGAGGGGAAGACTCCCCCTCCTGAGCCAGATGTCACAGTGGCATCTAAAAACTTGAAACTATGGAGGGTTAAACCAGATCAAAACCTTATTTCACCCAGTTTTTAAAATATTGAGTTTAATACTTAAATTTAATAAAAAAAAATTAAAAATTGTAGAATTTTTTGAAGTTATGTCAAATTAATTAGAAGTCAATGGAAGTTGACTGCAAAAATATTACAATATACTTTCCTTCGGGAAGTATAATAATATTTTTATTTTTCTAGTACCAAATCATATTCATTATTTTCATTAAAATACTCATAATCGTGAACAAATTATTCACATTGATAATTAATTTTATTATGTCCATTTTCTCAAAAAAAAACTTGAATATTTTCCTCTTCAAACAAAAATTTATGAGGCATAATTGTTTTTTTCAGATTACAACTAGTTAGAAAAATTTATATATTTCGTACACAAAATTATAAGATGGCAATGACTTTCCATATTACACAGAGACCAATTTATGTATTTCACACATTCACAAGGACTTATTGTGTAATAACGCAACACCGATTTAAAGAACCTATTTGTGAAACATGCCTTCCTTTTATTATACACATGAAATTATTTTTATTAATATAATTAAATACTTTTTTTTTAATATATATTCTTATAGTAATAATTATATCAACGCAGATTCATTTTAACTCTGGATCTATCATGCATTGAGAGGCATCAAATTCCTCAAGATGCATCTTAATATGTGTGTGTGTGTGTTCCTGCACACGTGCCATGTGTCAGTGCCACGTGTCAACTCCATGTTGAGCACAAAAGGAATTTCGCATCTCCCTCATACTCAACCCACCATTCAAATGTTTTAACCATATGATTTTTTTACTTTCAATTATTAATATTTTTTTTTAAATGGCACATGTCAACTACATAATATTATGCATTGAAAGAATTACGCATCTCCTTCATTCTAGGAAGTAGGAAGCACCTATTAACCAAATCTGAAATAAGAACAAAATCTCATGAGCTACATGGTGAAATTGGGTGTTGGAAAATTCCCACAACAGCGTGAGACAAAATAACTTGTCATCTTTATGACACTGAGAGAGTTGAATATTAAAAATTTCTCTCTCTTAGAGTGCCCTAGTATACCCAAATAAGATCACAATTTCAAAATATTTGTCACAATACCGAATTTCCTAACCTTCTAAGTAATCAAAACTATCGTGATCTTGGAACACTTCTCCTAATGTTTTTCGAGCACAAAACTAAAATTCTAAAGA
>JZKD02S1674683.1:793667-806457 GCA_000966675.3 Picea glauca
ATCATATCTAGTGATCTTGCTATCCCATGATTGCATTGATGAAAAAAAGATGAGGACGTGGAGGGCAACCCTTCCCAGAGTCACCAGAGGAAGAAAAAATAGAAGTGAACTAACCCGAGTCGGGACAAGAAGGAAACATGGGGACCATAATGAGGATATGACCTTATAACTATTAGAGACCGTGGCCAATGGGAAACAACAATTAACACAATTCATTATCGACAACCAGGCAAATCAAAACCATCAAGGTTCCAATGGGAACCATGTAAATGGAAACCACGAAGGAGGTAGGATTCATGTAGAGGGTAATAATACCCATGTCCTAGTACAAAACATCTCACAAACAGGTATCATGAGGATACCTAGGCCATTATTACCACAGTTCATTGAGGAACAACTTATAGGTGCACATGGGTAGTGTTGATATTATGGTAGCTACAGGAGGTATTTACCTCCATGTGTAAACCTGACAAGGATAGAATACTCTGGGAAGCAAGAAGAAACCCTAATGAGTTGGCTAATAACCCTAGAAGACTATTTGGCTCAAGAAGATAATTTATATTAGGTTATTAGCCTCCAAGAGAAGAAGTCGGCCAGAAATAATATTATATACTGAACAGAAAGATACCCAGAATGAGAAGTCGGCCCTGGCAGTTAGCCAGAATTAGTATAAATACAAGAGGCCAGTTCTCATTCTGGCATGCAGTCTCAGAATTGCAGTGCCTAGTCTTGTGCGCACTGCAGTGACCCAGTTTCTGCGCAGGTTTGGAGGAGAGCTATCATTGCAGCCGCTACAGCTAGAAGTTATGCTTGGAATATCTCTTGGTTAGGGTTTGTACTATCTGATCAACTCTTTATGATGCACTATCCTTGGGGAAAGGTGCGTTACCCTTTGTGTGGCTATCTAGCCTAGGGTTTTCTTCCGGAGTGATTCTTTGTCAAGGTTAATATGCTCGGAGGTTGGCTTCAACCTATGGTTGGGTGACAAGGGTATTGTCAATGGTAAAACGAGCACACATCTTTCATATTCTAGCAGGTTATGGGCCCACACCTCCTTCATTCAGTCTAAAAGTTGGAAGGAAACATAGTTGCTAGGATATTGAGCTCGCTGAGGAACTGTCACTAGGGATACTAGCAGAAGCAACTTCCAAGACACTACCGCTAGGGTTACTAGCAGGAGCAATTTCAGAAACCCTAATCCTCTTCTTGAGGAACCTTAAGTGAAGGGATTGACCTAATCTATAGACATATCAGTGTGCCCTAGCCTAGTGCATCTCTTAGTACTCTGAATAAGCCAACACGTCAAGTTTGATTTTGTGGTCAAATCTAGGGTTTGACCAAGTAAAAGAAGCCATGACTTACTCTATGAAGTCAGAGAACAAGTTAGATGGAGATTCCAACTTCAGAGCGCGGAAGACAATGATTGATATCATCCTTTCCAAGAATAAAATGTTGGATATCATGAAAGGAAAGATCGTGAAACCAGAGTTTGGAGAAGGGAAAGAGAAGGAAATGCAGAATTTTGCAGCTATGGAGAAGTTCAAAGACAATGACATCAATTCCATGAGTATCATAGTGGATTCTATCAAATACCACTTTATATCCTACATCTCCTATCTTGACTCATCGAATAAGATGTACAATGCCCTAACAAACCTCTTCTTAGTCAGAAACATTGGACAAGTAATGAGTCTGAAGAATGAGCTCCGTGACATGAAGATGAATGATGATGACCGCATAACATCATATTTTGTGAGAATCTCTCAGTTAAGATATCAACTACAAGCTATCGAAGAGATCATCTCAGAGAAGGAATTTGTAAACATAGTACTCAATGGTCTTCCCAAGACGTGGGATGCATTTGCTGCAAGCATGAACACAAGGAAGGAGTATCCAACATTTGAAGAACTTTGGACTTGCTGTGATCAAGAAGAATCAAGGATTAGTGTAAACGAGAAACCCCAAAAGAAGTACAATGATCAAGCCTTCACAACAAGATTGAAGAATTTTAGGAACAAAAGGAAGTTTTGTTCAAGGAGGAAGCCAAATCAAGAGAAAGACATTTCAGAAATACAATGCTTCAACTATCGAAAGTATGGACACTACAAGAATCATTGTCCCAAGCTAAGGAAAAGGAAGGAGAAACACGAAGCATCAATTACCGAAGAAAAGGAACCTACAATCAAGATTAAGCAGGATGAAAGATACTTCTTCTTCTAAAGGTAACAATACTCTTCTTATTTCTTGTACATATCTTGTTTGCATTGTCTCTATACATATCTTGTATATCCATCTCTTGGAAGATAATGTGTTCCAGGAAGAACTATACCTATGAAAGAATAACAAGATAAGGATTAATATCATTAGATAATACACATGAAATGATGAAATACAAATCATGTGGAAGCTACTGCAAGATAAGTCGAATAAATCATGAAGAGACATATAAATCAGCAATCAAGACGAATTGGAGAAAGACTTATGACGTTTTGTAGAAGACAAGAAGATGGAAGCATGGACTCTGTTAGACAGAGAGAACCAATTATATATTACAGAAGACAATAAGGATGCAGATGGAAGCGTGGAATCTGTTAGATGGAGGGAGCCGATTATTTTCACTCATACATGAAGCAATAATTAGGAGGGAGCTAATCCTATAATCCATAGAAGATGATGAAGTATATATCCATGATAACAGCCATGAAAGATAGTACATATCCAGTTCAACCTTAGAAGAACTCTTCTTCGAAGAGAAACTTTAAAGTATCCCTGGTTGTCCATCCCCATCCTTGATTCTGTAATGAAAGAAAGAAATGGAATCTTTAGGGCATGGAATCCACTCCATGGACCCAGGAGATAAACACGAGGAAGAACATGAAGATTCAAATAAAGAAAGAGAAGCCAGCACAACTAGTCATTGTATCAAGAATCACAATATTTTCAGCCTGATATAAACTCAATAAAAGCAATCAATCAAAGGAACTGAAAGTCGTGATGAAGAACAGTGTATTGAAGACTTATGAATGAAAGAATTATGAGATCTAGAACTAGAGGTTCTCCCAAATGGAGGGAGAATACTATGATGATTACTTGTTCCAGTAAACGAAACATATCTCTACATGAGTCATTATATCATCCGCAACATCCATGAGTTGGAGTTCTACATCAGATGAATGCAAAGAAATTCTCCTGAGAAATTGAATAAAGAGTGTATGAAGAGCAACCTCAAGACTTTGAGGCATACCAGAAAGAGACCCTTGCATGCAGACAAAAGAAGACAACTTGGTGGAGAACCTCCAGTGCACAACAGAAGCGTGGTGAATATTTTCTATAACAAAGATATTGTATCAAGATGATTACTCAGTAGATCATATCTCATGATGACAGAAGAAGTGCCACATGGATATGTTCCAGTTTTCCAACAATGATATACTCTATTGATCAGAGCTACATGAAGCCTTAAGAGAAAACCAATGTTCCAGACCAAAGTACATTTGAAATCAAGCATTACATTATCCGTGATGAAGTCCAGAAAGGAGAAAGTGGTTCTCCAATACATATCTCCACAGATGATCAGATACACAAACATTTTGGTAAAGCTTTTATCCAAGATGAAAGAGTTTTTGTACTCAAGATGGATCTCATGGAGATGAATTCCTTATTGAAAAAGGAAGAGATGACTCCCAGGTTGGGAGGTAGCACTGAAAATATTATTGAGGACATTCATTTTCAATATTGAAAAATAGTCCAGCTTGGACAGATTCTTTCCTGTTCGGGAAGTGGATTGATATTTCTGACGGACAACAATTTCCCATTGTGGTTAACATGGGAAATGGTCCAGATTGTTGATGTATCATAGACAATGACTTCCCATTATGGTTAACATGGGGAGTGGTCTAGGGTAGTTTCTCTTCTTAAGGGTTACTCAGGAAGACTGGCTCGCCTCGTCGGACAACGATTTCTCATTGTGGTTAACATGAGGAATGGTCTGTTTTGGAGGTTGATACAAGGTAGTATTTTCCTCTTGTGGTTAACAGAGGAACTAGTCCAGACAGTTATTCCTTCGTGTTTATACCTTCCCTACAGGGTGCACTTTGATTAGTGTAGGAGGAATGGCCCGGGGTAGGGAATGATCCAGGCTCAGCAATCAGGGACAGGCATTCCTTAGGGTTTATACATTCTCTCCAAGGTGCACTTTGATTAGTGTAGGAAGAATGGCCTAGGGTGGGGAATTGTCCAGGTTCAAAAGACATGACAGTTATTCTTCCTTTATTGAGAAGAATATTCCAGATATCTCATTGTTCTACTCTGAGGGCAGATATTCTTTCATATCTCACAGACGTGAGTGAAAGATTGGCCCATATGATTCAGTTTATATCATAACATTGTTTCTGTGCAGGTTGATATCAGATGATTGTTATGAATATTGTATGACAGTAGATGTATACTACTGTGGTGGATGTGTTCCATTGTTCATGACTATACGTTACTGATCAAGTACTTGTTTTCTACTTGGTGTGGTAGTGTACCACTGGATTGTAGTTATGTACTACTATAGATAGACACAGTTGTGTTCTATTTTGTTTTGATTGCCTTGAAGACTATCAAGCAGTTTATTGGAAATAATTATCAACCAGATGAATGATGATAAGAGATTTTCCAGACAAAAAATGGTTCAGAAAATTTACTCTTCTAGATTAGAAGAATGGCTCTTGTATCACTTTGTGGAGTGAACATCATGTCTAATTACTCAGATAGAGTATGGTTTCGAGAGATGATGCATATGATGATAATGATGGTGCTCATGATCTAGTCTATATAACGATGTTGATGCTACTGGGTGAATGGTATGTTTTGTGATCAGAGACCATTACCTATAATACCTCCCTAGCTAGGAGGGAGTGTTGATATTATGGTAGTTGTGGGAGGTATTTACCTCCACGTGTAAACCTGACAAGGATATAATACTTCGGGAAGCAAGAAGAAACCCTAATGAGTTGGATAATAACCCTAGAAGACTTGTCGGCTCAAGAAGATAATTTATATTAGGTTATTAGCCTCCAATAGAAGAAGATGGACAGAAATAATATTATATACTAAACAAACAGATACCCAAAATGAGAAGTCATCCCTGGAAGTTAGCGAGAATTAATATAAATACAGGAGGCCAGTTCTCATTCTGGAAAGCAGTCTCAGAATTGCAGTGCCCAGTCTTGTGCACACTACAGTTGCCCATTTTCCATACGAGTTTGGAGGAGAGCTATCGTTGCAGCCACTATAGCTAGAAGTTATGCTTAGACTATCTCTTGGCTAGGTTTTGGACTATCTGATCATCTCTTTGTGATCCGCTATCCTTGGGGAAAGGTGTGGTACCCTTTGTTTGGCTATCTAGCCTAGGGTTTGCTTCCAGAGTGATTCTCTGTCAAGTTTAAGGTGCTCGGAGGGTGGCTTCATCCTATGGTTGGGTGACAAGGGTATTGTCAATGGTAAAATGAGAACACATCTTTTATATTGGAACATTGCTAAAAATAAGAACAAACTCTCATGAGCTACATGGTGAAATTGGGTGTTGGAAAATTCCCACATATGAAGAGAAGATTGCTACGGTCAACATATAGATAGGAAGCAACGGTCAAAGAGCTAAAGTTAAGACTAGATCTAGAGGCTATCATTCAACTATGGACGAACTTGTTACGCCTAGGATCATTGTGGAGAAGTGTCGCAATAATAAAACCAATCTTCTTTGTTGTTTCACTAATTTTAGAGAAGTTTTTGACACAATGCCTATAACTAACCATTTTAATATGTTACAAGATCTAAAAGTTCATTTCAAGTCGAGAGTAGTTGTATGAGAACCTTATTTCCGTGTTTAGCATAAATGAGGGTTGGTCAGAAAAAATTAATTGTAATATACGGGTCGCACAAGGTTATCCCTTGTCCCTTACTATTTTTGGCATATACATTGACAAGTTAGAAGATTTTCTGGAGGATGCAAGTTGTGTCAGCCTGACCCTCATTGGTATAGTCATCGTCCTTCGTTTTTATCTCGATGATATTTTTCCAATGGTTAGGATTCTCTATGACCTCGGTAAGAAACTAAGAATCTTCAAGGACTTCTTCTATAGTACAACTATGATTATGAACACATACAAAACGAAGGTTATGATAATTAAATCCAAAATGATGACCTACGATAATTGTGTATATGAAAACAATAACTTAGAGGAATTACCTTCATATAAATATCTCATAATCATTATTCATCACAAGCTCAATTGAGAAAAGGATAAATGGAGGGTGGAAAACTTATCATGGGCTTGAAAGAAATTGTAAATTAGTTGACCATTGGCTATGGGATAAGAAAAAAATACACTTTGAGACTCTCGTCACTCCTATTATCTTATATGGATGTAAATTTTAGGGTTGTTGTATCTTTAGAGAATCCCGGGGAAAGAAAGAGAAGATCCAAAATAACTTTATAACTTATAATCTCAAAATTAAAGGCAACACACCTTATCCTATCCTCCCTATAGAAGCGAACATTTTGCCCATTGACAAAAAAACTATGATTAGTTACTAAATGTAAGTCAACATGGAAAATAAGAAGCTCCCCAAAATTGCTTCAAACTCTAGCCAAAACCACAAGCGGCTAAAGAAAGGATGGCATAAACATGCCAAGCCTTGGCTAAATCATTGGGGAATACAAGAAGAAGTCATTATGTAGAATAACAATAGTATTAAGAATATTATTACATCTAAATTTAAGAAAAATATGTGGTACGATAAAGAATTAGAGGATAAAAGAAAATTAATATACTATAAGGAAGTTGTCAACCCTAATCTATAATATCAAAAGTATCTCTTGGTTTTGACTAGTGCAAAGAAGAAAATCAACATTGCTAAAATAAGAACAAACTCTCATGAGCTACATGGTGAAATTGGGTGTTGGAAAATTCCCACAACAGTGTGAGACAAAATAATTTGTCATCTTTATGACACTGAGAGAGTTGAATATTAAAAATTCTCTCTCTTAGAGTGCCCTAGTATACCCAAATCAGATCACAATTTCAAAATATTTGTCACAATACCGAATTTCCTAACCTTCTAAGTAATCAAAACTATCATGATCTTCGAACACTTCTCCTAATGTTTTTCGAGCACAAAACTAAAATTCTAAAGAAATACAAGTAATCTTTGTGATGTCCCCTTCCCCTTGATCATGACGTAGGATGACTTAGTAGCCTATACGACTTCATTAGGCTATAGTCAAGAAATAAAAGGGAGCCAAAGGGAGGGGGGTTATTTAATGTCACTTATCTAGGAGATGTTATATTCTAAAGTGACATTAAGTAAAAAGGTAAATTATTATTTACTTAAACATTAAAAGTGAGTTTTAATGTTTAAGTAAAAATCAAAAGGGGAATAAGGGTCATGTTTGATTTGGTCAAAATGGGGAAAGATCTAAAGGATTGGAAGAAGAGTAAAAGGAGGGGTAGCACTTCACTTTGGAATTATGATTTGATATCTTGTTTGGAGTGCTCTCGGGAACCAAGTTTTCATTGGGGTTTTGACAAATCTCTTCCATTGTGGTTTGGTTTCGGTGGTGCGACATCCACCTTGTCTATATAAAGGATGATATCCACATAGGGTCTTCACTTGAGATTCATTTGGTGATTCTTTTCAGTGTGGAGGAATAACAGTTGTGAGATGAGTTCTGTAGGGTTCCTTTGAGGGGGATGATTTATCTCTCTGCAGGTCTGGAGAAACAATTTGGGGTTCTTGGCATTTGAAAGGTCATTGGGGTTTTTTATAGGGGTTGATCCACTCATCAGCATAACCATGAGGCCCATGGGGAATTTTTTAGCTGGTCGTGAGGTCTAGAGGAGGTTGTGGGGTATCTTTGGAAAGTCGTGATGGGTTTTTGAGTAGGTCGAGAGGGCTTGAAGGATATGTAGCACCTGGGAGGGTTTTATTGTGGTCTCTTGAGGGTTTTTTCCCATTCTGTATTGTAGGCCATGTTACTGGAGGTTCCATGGAAGTATTTTAGAGAGGGTCGAGTCTCCCTTTCTGTAGTTTTTTGTGGCTGGGAAGAGCTGTAAGGAATTTGGAGGGGGCAAGTTGTCTTGGAAATGGTTTATGGTAGATTTTTTATCTATTAGAAGGACCATGGCATCATTCTGAGGATTTTGAGTTGTTTATTGTGTGTTTCTTTGGTTTACTGCAGTTACCATAGTAGCCAATAAAATACTTGTAATGTTGTTGTATTTGTATTCCATTAAATGCCATGATGTCTTTTCTAGTTCATGTGTACTTGAAACAATTGCAGTGTGATTGACAAAATTATTTATCTAGAATGCATGAAAACTATTTTTGGAGAGTTTTCAACAAAGTTTTTATCATCAAAACTTATGTAATGCAAATTATTTGACAAAAAAGCAGACAAAGAAGACAACATCATTGGGAAACAAGCATAATATCTTACCCTAGAAAGTATTATGGATATTTTAGTGGTATCATATCTAGTGATCTTGCTATCCCATGATTGCATTGATGAAAAATAGATGAGGACGTGGAGGGAAAACCTTCCCAGAGTCACTAGAGGAAGAAAAAATAGAAGTGAACTAACCAGAGTCGAGACAAGAAGGAAACATGGGGACCATAATGAGGATAGGGCCTTATAACTATTAGAGACCGTGGCCAATGGGAAACAACAATTAACACAATTCATTATCGACAACCAGGCAAATCAAAACCATCAAGGTTCCAATGGGAATCATGTAGATGGAAACCACGAAGGAGGTAGGATTCATGTAGAGGGTAATAATACCCATGTCCTAGTACAAAACATCTCACAAACAGGTATCATGAGGATACCTAGGCCATTATTACCACAGTTCATTGAGGAACAACTTATAGGTGCACATGTGTAGTGTTGATATTATGGTAGCTACAGGAGGTATTTACCTCCATGTGTAAACCTGACAAGGATAGAATACTTCGGAAAGCAAGAAGAAACCCTAATGAGTTGTTAATAACCCTAGAAGACTTGTTGGCTCAAGAAGATAATTTATATTAGGTTATTAGCCTCCAAGAGAAGAAGTCGGCCAGATATAATATTATATACTGAACAGACAGATACCCAGAATGAGAAGTCGGCCCTGGCAGTTAGCCAGAATTAGTATAAATAGAGGAGGCCAATACTCATTCTGGCAAGCAGTCTCAGAATTGCAGTGCCTAGTCTTGTGCGCACTGCAGTGACCCAATTTCTACGCAGGTTTAGATAAGAGCTATTGTTGCAGCCGCTACAGCTAGAAGTTACGCTTGGAATATCTCTTGGTTAGGGTTTTTACTATCTGATCAACTCTTTATGATGCGCTATCCTTGGAGAAAGGTGTGCTACCCTTTGTGTGGCTATCTAGCGTAGGGTTTGCCTCCGGAGTGATTCTCTGTCAAGGTTAAGATGCTCGGAGGGTGGCTTCAACCTATGGTTGGGTGACAAGGGTATTTTCAATGGTAAAACGAGCACACATCTTTCATATTCTAGCAATCTATGGGCTCACACCTCCTTCATTCAGTCTAAACATTGGAAGGAAACATAGTCGCTAGGATATTGAGCTCGCTGAGGAACTATCACTAGGGCTACTAGCAGAAGCAGCTTCCAAGACACTACCGCTAGGGTTACTAGTAGGAGCAATTGGAGAAACCCTAATCCTCTTGTTGAGGAACCTTAAGTGAAGGGATTGACCTAATCTGCAAACAGATCAGTGCGCCCTAGCCTAGTGCATCTCTTATTACTCTCAATAAGCCAAGACGTCAAGTTTGAGTTTGTGGTCAAATCTAGGGTTTGACCAAGTAAAAGAAGCCATGACTTACTCTATGAAGTCAGAGAACAAGTTACATTGAGATTCTAACTTCAGAGCGCGAAAGACAATGATTGATCTCATCCTTGCCAAGAATAAAGTGTTGGATATTATGAAAGGAAAGATCGTGAAACCAGAGTTTGAAGAAGGGAAAGAGAAGGAACCACAGAACGTTGCATCTATGGAGAAGTTCAAATACAGTGACATCAATTCCATGAGTATCATAGTGGATTATATCAAAGACCACTTTATATCCTACATCTCCTATCTTGAATCATCGAAGAAGATGTACAATTCCCTAACAAACCTCTTCGTAGTCAGAAACATTGGACAAGTAATGAGTCTGAAGAATGAGCTCTGTGACATGAATATGAATGATGATGACAACATAACATCATATTTTGTGAGAATCTCTCAGTTAAGAGATCAACTACAAGCTATCAAAGAGATTATCTCAGAGAAGGAATTTGTAAACATAGTACTCAATGGTCTTCCCAAGACGTGGGATGCATTTGCTGCAAGCATGAACACAAGGAAGGAGTATCCAACATTTGAAGAACTTTGGACTTGCTGTGATCAAGAAGAATGAAGGATCAGTGTAAAAGAGAAACCCCAAAATAAGTACAATGATCCAGCCTTCGCAACAAGATGGAAGAATTTCAGGGACAAAAGGAAGTTTGGTTCAAGGAGGAAGCCAAATCAAGAGAAAGACATTTTAGAAATACAATGCTTCAACTATCTAAAGTATGGTCACTACAAGAATCATTGTCCCGAGCTAAGGGAAAGGAAGGAGAAACACGAAGTATCAATTGCCGAAGAAAATGAACCTACAAGCAAGACTAAGCAGGATGAAAGAGAATTCTTCCTCTAAAGCTAACAATAATCTTCTTATTTCTTGTACATATCTTGTTTTCATTGTCTATGTACATATCTTGTATATCCATCTCCTGGAAGATAATGTGTTCCAGGAAGAACTATACCTATGAAAGAACAACAAGATAAGGATGAATATCATTAGATAATACACATGAAATGATGAAATACAAATCATGTGGAGGCTACTGCAAGATAAGCCGAATAAATCATGAAGAGACATATAAATCAGCAATCAAGAGGAATTGGAGAAAGACTTATGACGTTTTGTAGAAGACAAGAAGATGGAAGCATAGACTTTGTTAGACAGAGAGAACCAATTATATATTGTAGAAGACAATAAGGATGCAGATGGAAGCGTGGAATCTGTTAGATGGAGGGAGCTGATTATTTTCCCTCATACATGAAGCAAGAATTAGGAGGGAGATAATCCTATAATCCATAGAAGATGATGAAGTATATATCCATGATAGCAGCCATGAAAGATAGTACATATCCAGCTCAAACTTAGAAGAAGTCTTCTTCGAAGAGAAGCTTTAAAGTATCCCTGGTTGTCCATCCACATCCGTGATTCTGTAATGAAAGAAAGAAATGGAATCTTTAGGGCATGGAATCCACTCCATGGACCCAAGAGATAAACATGAGGAATAACATGAAGATTCAAAGAAAGAAAGAGAATCCAGCACAACTAGTCATTGTATCAAGAATCACAATATTTTCATCCTGATATAAACTCAATAAAAGAAATCAAGCAAAGGAACTGAAAGTCGTGATGAAGAACAGTGTATTGAAGACTTATGAATGAAAGAATTGTGAGATCTAGAACTAGAGGTTCTCCCAGATGGAGGGAGAAGACTATGATGATTACTTGTTCCAGTAAACCAAACATATCTCTACATGAGTCATTATATCATTCGCAACATCCATGAGTTGGAGTTCTACATCAGATGAATGCAAAAAATGTTTTGCAGAGAAATTGAATAAAGAGTGTATGAAGAGAAACCTCAAGACTTTGAGGCATACCAGAAAGAGACCCTTGCATGCAGATAAAAGAAGACAACTTGGTGGAGAACCTCCAGTGCACAACAGAAGCGTGGTGAATATTTTCTATAACAAAGATATTTTATCAAGATGATTACTCAGTGGATCATATCTCATGATGACAGAAGAAGTGCCACATGGATATGTTCCAGTTTTCCAACAATGATATACTCTATTGATCAGATCTACATGAAGCCTTAAGAGAAAACCAATGTTCCAGACCAAAGTACATTTGAAATCAAGCATTACATTATCCGTGATGAAGTCCAGAAAGGAGAAAGTGGTTCTCCAATACATATCTCCACAGATGATCAGATACAGAAACATTTTGGTAAAGCTTTTGTCCAAGATGAAAGAGTTTGTGTACTCAAGATGGAGGTCGTGGAGACGACTTCCTTA
Organism: Picea glauca; assembly: GCA_000966675.3. NCBI lineage: Eukaryota > Viridiplantae > Streptophyta > Pinopsida > Pinales > Pinaceae > Picea > Picea glauca. The sequence continues at coordinate 805,841 of JZKD02S1674683.1, forward strand.
TTGAAAAAGGAAGAGATGACTCCCAGGTTGGGAGGTAGCACTAAAAATATTATTGAGGACATTCTTTTCAATATTGAAAAATAGTCCAGCTTGGACAGATTCTTTCCTGTTCGGAAAGTGGATTGATATTTCTGATGGAAAACAATTTCCCATTGTGGTTAACATCAGAAATGGTCCAGATTGTTGATGTATCATAGATAATGACTTCCCATTGTGGTTAACATGGGGAGTGGTCTAGGGTAGTTTCTCTTCTTAAGGGTTACTCAGGAAGACTGGCCCGCCTTGCCGGACAACGATTTCTCATTGTGGTTAACATGAGGAATGGTCTGTTTTGGAGGTTGATACTGATCTGAAAATGGAAGGTACTTGTTTAAGGGTGCAAGGTATCCATTTTCCATAATTTAAAATGTGAGTTATACACCCCAATGTGTCCTCTGAAAATGTGAGAACTTACTATTTCTTATACAGAGATAGACTGTAGGAGAATTTACCGGACATGTCACCTCTAAAGAGAGGATGAGTTCCAGAGGCTACCTGGCCCTTTACAGGCTCTTCCTAAAGAAATAATAAGTAACCACTTAGAAGTTAAATAACTCTTAATAGGATCTTGCTTCATG
>JZKD02S1674683.1:806507-818682 GCA_000966675.3 Picea glauca
GACATTAAGTAAAAAGGTAAATTATTATTTACTTAAACATTAAAAGTGAGTTTTAATGTTTAAGTAAAAATCAAAAGGGGAATAAGGGTCATGTTTCATTTGGTCAAAATGGGGAAATATATAAATGGATTGGAAGAAGAGTAAAAGGATGGGTAGCACTTCACTTTGGAATTATGATTTGATATCTTGTTTGGAGTGCTCTCGGGAACCAAGTTTTCATTGGGGTTTTCACAAAGCTCTTCCATTGTGGTTTGGTTTCGGTGGTACGACATCCACCCTGTCTATATAAAGGAGGATATCCACATAGGGTCTTCACTTGAGATTCATTTGGTGATTCTTTTCAATGTGGAGGAATAACAGTTGTGAGACGAGTTCTGTAGGGTTCCTTTGAGGGGGATGATTTATCTCTCTGCAGGTCTGGAGAAACCATTTGGGGTTCTTGGAATTTGAAAGGTCATTGGGTTTTTTTATAGGGGTTGATCCACTCATCAGCATAACCATGAGGCCCATGGGGAATTTTTTAGCAGGTCGTGAGGTCTAGAGGAGGTTGTGGGGTGTCTTTGGAGAGTCGTGATGGGTTTTGGAGTAGGTCGAGAGGGCTTGAAGGATATGTGGCACTTGGGAGGGTTTTATTGCGGTCTCTTGAGGGTTATTTCCCATTCTGTATTGTAGGCCATGTTGCTGGAGGTTCTATGGAAGTATTTTAGAGAGGGTTGAGTATCCCTTTCTGCAATTTTTTGTGGCTGGGAAGAGCCGTAAGGAATTTGGAAGGGGCAAGTTGTCTTAGAAATGGTTTATGGTAGAGTTTTTATCTAATAGAAGGACCATGGCCTCATTCCCAAGATTTTGAGTTGTTTATTGTTTGTTTCTTTGGTTTACTACAGCTACCATAGTAGCCAATAAAATGCTTGTAATGTTGTTGTATTTGTATTCCATTAAATGTCATGATGTCTTTTCTAGTTCATGTGTACTTGAAACAATTGCAGTGTGATTGACAAAAATATTTATCTAGAATGCATGAAAACTATTTTTGGAGACTTTTCAACAAAGTTTTTATCGTCAAAACATATGTAATGCAAATTATTTGACAAAAAAGCAGACAAAGAAGACAACATCATTGGGAAACAAACATAATATCTTACCCTAGCAAGTATTGTGGATATTTTAGTGGTATCATATCTAGTGATCTTGCTATCCCATGATTGCATTGATGAAAAAAAGATGAGGACATGGAGGGAAACCCTTCCCAGAGTCACTAGAGGAAGAGAAAATAGAAGTGAACTAACCAGAGTTGGGACAAGAAGGAAACATGGGGACCATAATGAGGATAGGACCTTATAATTGTTAGAGACTGTAGCCAATGGGAAACAACAATTAACACAATTCATTATCGACAACCAGGTAAATCAAAACCATCAAGGTTCCAATGGGGACCATGTAGATGGAAACCACGAAGGAGGTAGGATTCATGTAGAGGGTAATAATACCCATGTCCTAGTACAAAAAATCTCACAAACAGGTATCATGAGGATACCTAGGCCATTATAACCACAGTTCATTGAGAAACAACTTATAGGTGCACATGGGTAGTGTTGATATTACGGTAGCTATGGGAGGTATTTACCTCCATGTGTAAGACTGACAAGGATAGAATACTCTGGGAAGCAAGAAGAAACCCTAATGAGTTGGCTAATAACGCTAGAAGACTTGTTGGCTCAAGAAGATAATTTATATTAGGCTATTAGCCTCCAAGAGAAGAAGTTGGCTAGAAATAATATTATATACTGAACAGAAAGATACCCCGAATGAGAAGTCGGCCCTGGTAGTTAGCTAGAATTAGTATAAATACAGGAGGCCAGTTCTCATTTTGGCAAGCAGTCTCAGAATTGTAGTGCCTAGTCTTGTGCGCACTGCAGTGACCCAGTTTATGCGCAGGTTTGGAGGAGAGCTATCGTTGAAGCCGCTACAAATAGAAGTTACGCTTGGAATATCTCTTGGTTAGGGTTTGTACTATCTGATCAACTCTTTATGATGTGTTATCCTTGGTGAAAGGTGCACTACCCTTTGTGTGGCTATCTAGCCTAGGGTTTTCTTCCAGAGTGATTCTCTGTCAAGGTTAACATGCTCGGAGCGTGGCTTCAACCTATGGTTGGGTGACAAGGGTATTGTCAATGATAAAACGAGCACACTTCGTTCATATTCTAGCAGGTTATGGGCCCACACCTCCTCCATTCAGTCTAAACGCTGGAAGGAAACATAGTTGCTAGGATATTGAGCTCGCTGAGGAACTGTCACTAGGGCTGCTAGCAGAAGCAGCTTCCAAGACACTACCGCTAGGGTTACTAGTAGGAGCAGTTGCAGAAACCCTAATCCTCTTGTTTTGGAACCTTAAGTGAAGGGATTGACCTAATCTGCAGACAGATCAGTGTTGCCTAGCCTAGTGCATCTCTTAGTACTCTCAATAAGCCAAGACGTCAAGTTTGAGTTTGTGGTCAAATCTAGGGTTTGACCAAGTAAAAGAAGCCATGACTTACTCTATGAAGTCAGAGAACAAGTTAGATTAAGGTTCTAACTTCAGAGCGTGGAAGACAATGATTGATCTCATCCTTGCCAAGAATAAAGTGTTGGATATCATGAAAGGAAAGATCGTGAAACCAGATTTTGAAGAAGGGAAAGAGAAGGAACCGCAGAACGTTGCAGCTATGGAGAAGTTCAAAGATAGTGACATCAATTCCATGAGTATTATAGTGGATTCTATCAAAGACCACTTTATATCCTACATCTCCTATCTTGACTCATCGAAGAAGATGTACAATGCCCTAACAAACCTCTTCTTAGTGAAAAACATTGGACAAGTAATAAGTCATGAAGATGAATGATGATGATAGCATAACATCATATTTTGTGAGAATCTCTCAGTTAAGAGATCAACTACAAGATATTGAAGAAATCATCTCAAAGAAGGAATTTGTAAACATAGTACTCAATGGTCTTCCCAAGACGTGGGATGCATTTGCTGCAAGAATGAACACAAGGAAGGAGTATCCAACATTTGAAGAACTTTGGACTTGCTGTGATCAAGAAGAATTAAGGATCAGTGTAAAAGAGAAACCCCAAAATAAGTACAATGATCAAGCCTTCACAACAAGATTCAAGAATTTCAGGAACAAAAGGAAGTTTGGTTCAACGAGGAAGCCAAATCAAGAGAAAGACATTTCAGAAATACAATGCTTCAACTATCATTAGTATGGTCACTACAAGAATCATTGTCCTGAGCTAAGAAAAATGAAGGAGAAACATGAAGCATCAATTGCCAAAGAAAATGAACCTACAAACAAGACTAAGCAGGATGAAAGAGACTTCTTCTTCTAAAGGTAACAATACTCTTCTTATTTCTTGTACATATCTTGTTTGCATTGTCTCTGTACATATCTTGTATATCCATCTCCTGGAAGATAATGTGTTCCAAGAAGAACTATACCTATGAAATAACAACAAGATAAGGATGAATATCATTAGATAATACACATGAAATGATGAAATACAAATCATGTGGAAGCCACTACAAGATAATCCGAATCAATCATGAAGAGACATAGAAATCAGCAATCAAGAGGAATTGGAGAAAGACTTATGATGTTTTGTAGAAGACAACAAAATGGAAGCATGGACTCTGTTAGACAAAGAGAGCCAATTATATATTGCGGAAGACAATAAGGATGCAGATGGAAGCGTGGAATCTGTTAGATGGAGGGAGCCGATTATATGCACTCATACATGAAGCAAGAATTAGGAGGGAGCTAATCCTATAATCCATAGAAGATGATGAAGTATATATCCATGATATCATCCATGAAAGATAGTACATATCTAGTTCAACCTTAGAAGAAGTCTTCTTCGAAGAGAAGTTTTAAAGTATCCCTGGTTGTCCATCCACATCCGTGATTTTGTGATGAAAGAAAGAAATGGAATCTTTAGGGCATGGAATCCACTCCATGGACCCAATAGATAAACACGAGGAAGAACATGAAGATTCAAATAAAGAAAGATAATCCAACACAACTAGTCATTGTATCAAGAATCACAATATTTTCAGCCTAATATAAACTCAATAAAATCAATCAAGAAAAGGAACTGAAAGTCGTGATGAAGAACAGTGTATTGAAGACTTATGAATGAAAGCATTGTGAGATCTAGAACTAGAGGTTCTCCCAGATGGAGGGAGAAGACTATGATGATTACTTGTTCCAGTAAACCAAACATATCTCTACATGAGTCATTATATCATCTGCAACATCCATGATTTGGAGTTCTACATTAGATGAATACAAAGAACGTTCTCCAGAGAAATTGAATAAAGAGTGTATGAAGAGAAACCTCAAGACTTTGAGGCATACCAGAAAGAGACCCTTACATGTAGACAGAAGAAGACAACTTTGTGGAGAACCTCCAGTGCACAGCAAAAGCATGGTGAATATTTTCTAAAAAAAAGATATTGTATCAAGATGATTACTCAGTAGATCATATCTCATGATGACAGAGGAAGTGCCACATGGATATGTTCCAGTTTTCCAACAATGATATACTCTATTGATTAAAGCTACATGAAGCCTTAAGAGAAAACCAATGTTCCAAACCAAAGTAGATTTGAAATCAAGCATTACATTATCCGTGATGAAGTCTAGAAAGGAGAAAGTGGTTCTCCAATACATATCTCCACAGATGATCAGATACACAAACATTTTGGTAAAGCTTTTATCCAAGATGAAAGAGTTTTTGTAGTCAAGATGGAGCTCATGGAGATGACTTCCTTATTGAAAAAGGAAGAGATGACTCCCAGGTTGGGAGGTAGCACTGAAAATATTATTGAGGAAATTCATTTTCAATATTGAAAAATAGTCCAGCTTGGACAAATTCTTTCTTGTTCGGAAAGTGGATTGATATTTCTGACGGACAACAATTTCCCATTGTGGTTAACATGGGAAATGGTCCAGATTATTGATGTATCATAGTCAATGACTTCCCATTGTGGTTAACATGGGGAGTGGTCTAGGGTAGTTTCTCTTCTTAAGGGTTACTCAGGAAGACTGGCCCACCTCACCGGACAATGATTTCTCATTGTGGTTAACATGAGGAATGCTTTGTTTTGGAGGTTGATACAGGGCAGTCTTTTCCTCTTGTGGTTAACAGAGGAACTAGTCCAGACAGTTATTCCTTAGGGTTTATACCTTCCCTACAGGGTGCACTTTGATTAGTGTAGGAGGAATGGCCCAGGGTGGGGAATGATCCAGGATCAACAATCAGGGACAAACATTCCTTAGGGTTTATACATTCTCTCCAGGGTGCACTTTGATTAGTGTAGGAAGAATGGCCCAGGGTGGGGAATGGTCCAGGTTCAGAAGACAGGACAGTTATTCTTCCTTGCTTGAGAAGAATATTCCAGATATCTCATTGTGCTACTCTTAGGGCAGGTATTCTTTCATATCTCACAGACGTGAGTGAAAGATTGGACCAGATGATTCAGTTTATATCATAACATTGTTTCTGTGCAGGTTGATATTAGATGATTGTTATTAATATTGTATGACAGTAGATGTATACTACTGTGGTGGATTTGTTCCACTGTTCATGACTATACGTTACTGATCAAGTACTTGTTTGCTACTTGGTGTGGTAGTGTACCACTAGATTGTAGTTATGTACTACTATGGATAGACCCAGTTGTGTTCTATTTTGTTTTGATTGCCTTGAAGACTATCAAGCAATTTATTGGAAATAATTATCAACCAGATGAATGATGATAAGAGATTTTCCAGACAGAAAATGGTTCAGAACATTTACTCTTCTAGATTAGAAGAATGGCTCTTGTATCACTCTGTGGAGTGAACATCATGTTTGATTACTCATATAGAGTATGGTTTCGAGAGATGATGCATATGATGATAATGATGGTGCTCATGATCTAGTCTATATAACTATGTTGATGCTACTGGGTGAATGGTATGTTTTGTGGTCAAAGACCATTGCCTGTAATACCTCCCTAGATAGGAGGGAGTGTTGATATTATGGTAGTTGTGGGAGGTATTTACCTCCATGTGTAAACCTGACAAGGATATAATACTCTGGGAAGCAAGAAGAAACCCTAATGAGTTGGATAATAACCCTAGAAGACTTGTTGGCTCAAGAAGATAATTTATATTAGGTTATTAGCCTCCAATAGAAGATGTTGGCCAGAAATAATATTATATACTAAACATACAGATACCCAGAATGAGAAGTCGGCCCTAGAAGTTAGCCAGAATTAGTATAAATACAGGAGGCCAGTTCTCATTCTGGAAAGCAGTCTCACAATTGCAGTGCCCAGTCTTGTGCACACTGCATTTGCCCAGTTTCTGTGCTAGTTTGGAGGAGAGCTATCGTTGCAGCCACTACAACTAGCAGTTATGCTTAGACTATCTCTTGGCTAGGGTTTGGACTATCTGATCAGCTCTTTGTGATGCATTATCCTTGGGGAAAGGTGCACTGCTCTTTTTTTTGCTATCTAGCCTAGGGTTTTCTTCCAGAGTGATTCTCTGTCAAGGTTAAGGTGCTCGAAGGGTGGATTCGGCCTATGGTTGGGTGACAAGGGTATTGTCAATGGTAAAATGAGCACACATATTTTATATTCTAACAGGTAGCAGGGTCAAGATGATTATTTCACCACCTACTTCAGAGAGTATGAGGCATTGGTAGAGGAGATCTAGAAGGTCATGTCTTACTAGGACTATTACAACATTAAACTAAGGAACAAGCCTAAGGAATGGAACAAAGCAACACAAAACCAACAAAACTTTTATCTTATGCGCAAAGTGGGTTAATTGTCTATCCCATATTTTGAAAAATCTTCCAAGAGAACAACCAGATCATGGGTACATAAGTTAAACACCTATTTCCAGCTTAACCCAATGATATAGGAAAAGGAAATTAAATTTTCAACTCCACACTTGGATGGAGAAGCTCATGAGATGTGGTACCACGGGCTAGTGACATTGGGGCATGCCAGGATCACCTCTCATGAGGATTTCACACAGAGGTTGATGGATAGGTTTAACGATAAATATCCTGAGTTCCACTTCAGTGAGTTGGAACAGTTGAGAAAAACAAGAACACCATAGGAATACATCACAACGTTCTAGAGGATAACAGTCATGATGATAGACATATCTAAGAAAAGTTTGGTGATTTTATTTAATGAAGGGTTAGTTGAACCTTTAAGAGGATGGGAAAAGGACTTTAGGCCAAACACACTATAGGATGTCATTATGAGGACTCGGGACATGGAGGAAACAACTCCTAAGAAGGCACCATTAAAACCATTTATTCCACATAAGGGTAAGGAGATGAAGCCCTTCCAAAGTCCATGGACAGGGAAGGACATGATGGATGAGGAGACTCGAAAGGAAATTAGGAGGAAGAAGATTTTATTTAGCTGCAAAGAAACTTTGTAGTCAGGTCATTGATGTATGGGAAAAGGTAAAGTACACTACATCGAGGTGATTGATGAGGAGAATGATAATGAGGATGAGATAGCTCATCCAATAGGTAGTGGAAAGAGAAGTGGTGAGGCAAAACGACCACATCTTGAAGAGAAAAAAATGCAGTAGGGTGTTAAGGGAGTAACAATTCCCATGCTTTCACGAGTTCCCAAGTATTACACCTTCATATTCATAGGAATTTCGTAGGGGGAGAGAGTTACAATCTTGATTGATGGTGAGGCCACCTACAATTTCATTGATCCAACACTTGTCACTAGGAGACACATCCTTGCAAAATACTTTGAGGGGTTCAATGTAGTGGTAGTAGATGGGGACAACATGAAATGTACTCATAGGATCAAGGGATTGGAGGTGACATTGGGAAACTAGACATTGACCAATGACTTTTATGTTGTAGAGTTTGTAGACACCCATGTGATATTAGGTGTCTAGTGTTTATACTCTCTCATAGATATCCACATGAATTATTAGAAGATGAGGATGGAGTTCAGGGACAAAATAGGTCAACAAGTTATCCTGAGAGGTATGTCGACATGAGCTCCCAGGATCATGTCTAACAAAAGCATGGAGGCCCTTTTTAGACACGAGGATGTGGCTTGTGTTGTAGAGTGCTTGATCACCATGGAGAATCCATAACAAGATCGTCAACACTACCATGTGGACATCCAATAATTGCTTGGGAAACATGACAAAGAGTTTGGACTGATACCAGTAGGGAGATCATCTAAAAAGGGATTTGAGCATGTCATTGAGCTATAGGAGGGTGAAAATCCCATGATCACCACACCATACAGGAATCCAAAGAAGTTTAAGGATGAGATAGAGAAGGCCATACATGAGTTACTAGAGATGGGGTACATCAGGCCTAGCTCTAGTCCCTTCTCTTATTAATTAGTACTGGTGAAGAATAAGGATGGCACAATGAGGATGTGCATTGATTATAGGGAACTAAACAAGAAGACGATCAAGAAATGGTACCAATTACCCAGGATCAATGAGTTGATAGTTGAGTTGCATGGGGCGTTGTACTTCTCAAAGATTGATATTTGATCGGGGCACCATAAGATCCGGGTCATACAAGAGGACATCCATAAGACAACATTTCAATTTCATTACGAGAACTATGAGTTTCTAGTCATGACCTTTGGTTTGACTAACGCATCGGCCACCTTCTAGTCTTGTATGAACCATATCTTCAATAAACAATTGAGGACATTATTACTAGTGTTCTCTAATGATCTACTGATCTACAATAGGAAATGGGAAGAGCATCTGAGGCCTGTTGAAAATATTATCAACATCATGGAGGAGTAGTCACTATTTTCCAGGTAGGCAAAGTGTGAGTTTGGATTGACAAAATTTATCTATCCAGGATATGTGATTGGTGTGAAGTGAGTACAAGTTCATCAGGATAAGATCCATGCAATATTATATTGTTCCACACCCAAATCCATTACAAAGTTGTGGGGCTTCTTCAGGTTGTGTAGATACTACAAGCGCTTTGTGAAATGATTTTCATAACTTGGTGCACCATTAACATTTCTCACTAAGAAGTGTGCATTTATATGGTTAGAGGAGGCACAGGAAACATTTGACAAAATGAAGAAGGTGATTAGTTCTTTCCCAGTGTTATCACTTCCATAATTATCTCAACCATTTGTGTTGGAGTGTGATGCATCTAGAGATGGGATAGGAGAGGTGTTGATGCAAAATCAACACCCCATAGATTTCAAAAGAAGTAAGTTAAGAGAGAAAACAAGGCTTTACCCCATTTACAATAAGGATATGTTGATCATCATGTATGCCTTTTCCAAGTTTAGATACTACCTGATTGGAGGATGCTTTGCGCTGAGGACCAACCACAATAGCCCGAGGTACTTCTTGGAGAAGAAGGACTTGAGCGAGAGGCAACATAAATGGGTGAGTAAGGTGCATGCATGTATTTTACATTTAGTATATAAAGGTAAAAATGAATGCAGTGGTTGATGCCTTTTCTAAGAGACCTGCATCATTTTTCATGATAGATATATCAATGGATTGGAAGTCCATTCTCTTAGTGAAGTATTCCAAGAATACTTCCACTTGTTATATTATGGAGGGCATCGTTCAGGATGATATATATAGAGTAGTGGATGACATCATCTACTACGAATATACGATCTATCTTGTCCCTAAGTCCACACTCAAGGATAATATCCTCATAGTAGTACATAATGCGCCATATTTGGCAGGGCACACGAGGTACTTGAAGACTTACAAGCAGGTAAGGGAGATATTTTCTTGGAAGGGTCTCAAGGAGGATGTACTACAATATGAGAGAGAGTGCATGACATGTCAACAAAACAAGTCAGATATTACACATCCTGCATGTTTTCTTCAGTCATTACCTATTCCATAGAAGAATTGGGAGAGAATTTCCATGGACTTCATCAAAGGGTTTCCAAAGGTATAGGGCAGGGAATGTATCTATGTGATGGTGGACATTTTAATCAAGTATGCACACTTATTTTCCATTCCTTTGTTGTGATAGGTTTCAACCATAGGTATGATCTGATACCATGTTGAAATTTCCCTTAACCTAGCACCCGAAAGTTAATTCCAAGAAAAAATATATTTATTGAATTAAAGCACGGCTAGGTTACTCAATGAAACATGAAATGAAAGCATAAACAAGGAAATTTAATCAAGTACATAAGAACAACAACAATTTTGGGTAAACCCATGGAAAAACCCCAAAGGGAAAGCCAGTCCAATGATGGTTTTATTAAGGTCAAATCAGGGCTCCTGTAATAGGGATAATGTCCCACTGAGAGAACTATACATTGCAGACAAACCTGGATATTCTTATGCTTTTGTACAACCTTGTACTAGCACGTTTCCAATACATCCACAACTTGTCTTTCTCTGACCTACATACATCCATGACTTTCCCTTCTTTGAACCATGGATATCCATGATTTTCTCCACTAAGACCCATAGATGTGTATGGACATCTTATATGGAAATATTCGTATGACTCTTCTCTTCCCTTTGGATTCTTCCCTCTAAAACCCACCTGTGGTTTCTTATGCTCTCTCTCTCCTCCTTGACATGTATGACCTATAGATCAAAGTCCTTCTCCACCTATCAAGATATTGAATCACAGTCCTTTGTGATCCAACCCTCTCATCAATACTTGGATGAACTCTCTTCACCCAACCAGTGAGATATCTTTGCTCTAGTATAAGCAAAAGTATTTCTTTGCTCCTACACTCCTTACTATAAAAATTCCTTTCTTTCTATCCTCAACCTTGGTCTCTCACCAAGTCTCTCACACATGTATCTCACACAAGTCCCTACCTTAGTATCTCACCAAGTATCTTGACCTTGATCTCTCATTATTAACAGTCTCAATCGTGTCGACTCCCTCAACACAAGTGTCTTCCTCCTTCTCCTAGACTTATCTTTATAATCATGAGTTACAATCTATTTATAATATCCAAAGTTATCTATGGTTGAGATTACTTCTCACACCCACTTAAGATTTAGATTACATGTTTCATGCTAAGCATGTTATTAAATAACACAATTCACTAAAAAATACAAATTTTCTTTAATTAATTCCTTCTAACTAAAGTAAAATAAAGAGTAGAATATTTTTGACTACTTCCACATGAAAAACACATGCCTGTGTGGAATTACATGTTTGATGCTACCAAAAACATCAACACTCCCTCTTAGAGATGAAGTTACTTCTCCCACCTCAATTTTTCTCTATATTTTCTACCAGATCTGCTACTACTAGTGGGGAAAACATGTTGGAAGATTGGTTGTTGTCATTGATGTCAACCCTAGTCATGGGTTTTGGACCACAAGATTGATGAAGTTATTTGGACATGAAGGAAAATGTGCATGTAGATACAACACCCATGGATGGATAGTATACATCATGCTCTTTCTGGTGGTATGTGGCGCGTCACGTGGATCCTCATGGTTGAGGAGAAATGAATTTTTGAAGATGACAAAGTGAATTGTACATGTAGGCCCAGAAGACAATTAAAGAAAAGAATTACAAAATAACAAAGTGTCAGGTCGGCCCTAATGTTAAAAGGAAGTGACATAAATGGTATAAATAAACATCATTATACATTCATTTTATACAAGTTGAATTTTAGAGAGAACAAGAAGTAAAAGAAGGCCGGATTTCAAGGGAGGATGAAGTCTTTTGGTGATGTGTTCTAAGGTATGTTATTTTCAGGTAATCTTACCATTTTTGCCATAACTTTTTTTCTAGAACGATTCATATGGTGAAATAGTTATGGTAGTGAGAAGACATATCAAGTTACCTCTGGTAAAAAGTTCAGCTCTTTATTCGTTATAATTATGGAGATATACTCTGTGGAATATAGGGTTTGTGACCAGTCCTGAAACTAGTCAAAAAACATGTGTTCCGGGTAAAATAGTCATAACTCTTTCATACAGACTCCAAATGCAGTGGAACCACTTCCATTGGAAATAGTACGGACTTTAGTTTCTTGTGTGTGAGTTTCAGAATCATATGTTAAATATTGAGTGTGGGGCATGCTGTACAAGTTGGGTCTTCTGAACAGACCAGAATTGAATAAAGTTTTATTATCTCTCATATATTCTTGGGTGGAAGG
>JZKD02S1674683.1:824835-844996 GCA_000966675.3 Picea glauca
AACACCATGCATTATATTATGAGTCTCGTTCACACCGTAGATTAAACGCTTACTACACAACGACGCAGTAACAATCAATATCAAGCACTTACAATCACTTAGCACATAGAATTAGCTTAGATCTAGCATTCATTTATATTTAACACCATTAAGCAATAAACTACAATATAAGATGCATTCATTATAACAACAAACCTAAGAAAATATACAACATCAATCATAAATCACATCGCACAAAGCACAACAAGACACAGGATATACGTGGTTCACCCCAGTCTGGGGCTACATCCACCAACTTCTTCTTCTTCTTTATTAGTCTTCAATATTCTTACATTCATTTGCTTCTATGCACAAAGATACAGATCCCACTCCGTAGAGAACGGGTGATTTGCGCACAACACACTAGATCCTCCTTCCTAGAATCAGGTCAAGGCACTAAGCCAACTCCTTATCAGCACAAAGCCTTACTTTACATAGCCAGATCACACAAATAAATTTACAACCTTTTGCATTGAGCCAACCTTAATGTATTATGCACATAGCCAAAAACTACTTCTTACATCGCTTGCACTAAGCTTCTACTACTTTCTACATTATATTCCATCCTATATATACTTTTACAAAGAGGCATAAACATGGGTAAACCCATGGGCTGGCATCCCATAACGCATTACATAAACCCTAGTAAACCCTTTGTTGGGTCCACAAGTCCACAAAATAAATGAGATCCCACGATCTCAACTCCGCCTGGGCGCTCCATCTTCGACCAGCATGTCGAAGTCCCAAAAGTGGTTAAACACGACCAATGTTTCCTCAAAACTTGGTCAAGAGCTAACACCCCCTATTACTATAATGGGTCAAGATACAAATAGAGCATTGACTTCGCTTAATTACAATCCTATTCCTAATCTATAACAAAAATATCTAAAATTAAAGGACAAGAGAGAGGAAAGTAGGTGTACCTTTGGTCATAACATCTGGTGTAGACCTCGTTCACCTTTGTAGCTCCCTTAATTGCTAGTCTCCTCCCAAATCTGACCTGCAAGAACACTTAGGAAAATAATTCTACAAATATACAATCTCTACGTGTCACTGTTAATAATCATATATAAGCATAGATGCATTAATCAATTAAGAATAAATACATAATGTATTGGGACATGAAAATAATTGTTTTATTCAATATGAAGATTAAAAAGACTACAACCTTCATATCGGCAAACACTCCATGAACTAGGTCTGGGATCCTCTTAATGCTGTTCCAATTGCACCATTCCTGTGCTTTCCTCTGACATCCAACTGATCTCTTTGGGAAAAGGGAAAGGATTGTATAAGGTGAAAGGGCTAGAGGGGGAATGTTGAGGCCAAATCTTAGAAAGCGTTGCAAAACTTGGGCTAGAAGGGGAAGGTATTTTGGAAGAGTTTCATTGTTCTCTTGCTTGTTGTTGAAATGAGACCCCAAGACCTCCTTTTATATGAAAAAAATATGGTGTTTTGATTTGGGGGTAGGCTACAATGGTTTCAATGGTTGGGAAACCCTCGATATCTTGCTAACTCCACCGAATTCCTTGCAAGTATATTTTTTTTTCAACTTTTGGAGGTAAACGTGTGCTTTCTAGCATGCGTCTCACATATGTACGTGGGTTGTCTAGTATGCAGCTAGCTTGTGTATGTGGGATATATTTCAACACGGAGCATACATGTTCCAAAAAATGTTTTTTTAAGGATCCTCATCTGTAATATGGTAAATTGTGTAAGTGGAAAGGCCAATGCCATGTATGCATAGGTAGGGAATTTTTGGACTATAACTGATGCCCCCTAATGTGTGAGGTTAGAAGAGAAATTGATGGCCAAAATACATTACAATATCTTTACCAATGGGAAGGCATGGAGTCGAGTGAGCCCGAGAACAAAGTTCGGAAGGTTTCATCTGCAAAACAATCATAATCTCTCTGAGGCGAGCATACCCATGGTCAAGATGAAATAATCATGGATTCCAATCAAATACACTGTAGATCCATGTCATATAAATGTATATAAAGTGTAGCCGTGAGAAATACATAGTGGATATACATCTCAAAATCATTTGATGATATTTAAGTACAATATAATATGCATCTTTAAGAAGCATTGATGCCTATGCTTGGATATGAGGAGCTTTATAACTTGAGCAACAACTTCAAGATATTCAAAACTTAGGTAGGAATACAATAGGAGTGTAAGATTCACTACCTTGAGGTCTTCAACATTCTGTTGGGGAAATACTGGATTATCTCAATCATCAGGCATAAAAATTCATCGACTTTGAATCAGGATTTGACTGGACTCTCGAGATGGTCGACTCATGAAATTCAAGAGACAAACTGCATAATGGATTATTCAGGCTATATAAAACTTCCCTTGGAAAAAAACACAAAAAAATGATGAGACCTAGGCAGCATAATATTGACATAAGTCCATGATACAGGAGGCACCACAAACTCTCCATATGTTTGGAAGAGTAACCAAATGGAGGAGGACACAACTCTATGTAGCGAGAATAACTTCCTAAGTTCATAATAGATCCCAATGCTTGGTGAACAAACAAAAGGATGTTCTTTGTCCAAGGGAGACTATCTTGTTGTTGAATAAAAGAGAATGTATACACCATCCCCCTTTTTGGAATATTTGATTTTTTTGTCTTTTTAAAAATTTTAACGAGCTTGAAAAATAATAAAATAATGCTACATTACAAAGGAGGAACAAGTGTCGTAGGAAAGAAAACTAGTTCCCAGTGCATGGAACATACTGATGCTCAGGGAAACGAGACATGTGTAGGATAAGGACACTCGGGGAAAATTCCTCCATGAGTCAAGGTGTCAGATCGCAAAGGGAAAAAGTGCTACAAGGCTTGTGTTTAAGGAAGGCTTTGAAGGTTCAGTTGAGAACAACATGGATCTAGAATTATGCCAAAGACATAAGGATGATACATGCGATGTGATTAATCATGACACAACAAGAATCCTTCCATGTGATGTTTTATGAGCCTAGAGAAGGTAAGATCGATGGTTTTTTCACGTTTAGAGAGTTTGAAAAAAGGCTAACTATGACTCCAGAGAGTTCCTTTTTTGCAACTAGTCAAATCGGATCGAAAAAGGGTTAAACTTGTACCGAAATGACGTCTCTTCAAAACCATTTTAAAGAGTGTGATTGAGACAAGATCATTCAATGATATTTTCAATTTTAAGGATTCTAAAAAGAGCTTAACTATGGACTCACAACCTTTTCCTGATTTTAGTCTCCTTAGCCTGAAAAAGTGTAAAATATAACTTAGGAGAACTCTCCTGGCGAGACAAGTCTCCCTAGGTGTACCTTTTTCCTGGATAATATATTGGCCAAAAAAATGGTTAAACTTATGCCAAATAAATGTTCTTTCTGGACCAATTAACAAGAGTGAAAGGAACAAGGTCACTCGACAATCTTTTCATATTTAGGGAGTATGAAAAGATCTTAACTATGGACTCTGAGGGGGTTCCTTTTTCATAAGTAATCTCTAAGGCCTGAAAAAGAGATAAACCAAAACCAAGGAGAATGTTCCTTTTTTGAAAATTTAGTCCCTCGGGCCTGAAAAAGGGTTAAACTTATGCCTCAAAATACTGTCCCAGCAAACCAAACTTCTTAGGGCATACCTTTATTCATAAAATTAGTTGTCCAAACCAAAAAGGGGGTAAAATACTGTCGAACAGATGTGCCTTCAAATTTGAGTTTGGCGAGTGTGAAGGGAAACAACATCGTTCGACAATATTTTCATTTTTAGAGAGTTTGAAAAGGGCTTAAAGAAGACTTCAAGGGGGCTTCTTTTCTCAAGTAATCCAGATGAGGTCGAAAAGAATAAATGAACTCTCGTTGGATACTTCTTTCAAAATTTAAGCGAGCTTGAAGACAATAGACCATGTTCTTTAGGGAGTCTCATGGGTAAGGCCAAGAATGATGACTAGTGTAACACACCCACGACGAGGCATACAAATTTTCACTTTTCTTAAAGGACAAATTCTCTATTCATGGTTTCTAATTTGGAAATTCAGGGAACCAATCCAACCTCCCAGTCAAGGATCTCCAATTTTGAAGCCAAACGACTCTCTAAGACCCTAATGGTCTCGCTCTATAATTAAATGCAAACCCTTTCGACTTATGGGTGCAGGTCTAATGGTACCCGTGACCTTCCCTTCACACTTGGGGAATCTCTGAGTTTGGGTGCTAGACCCTTTTCTCATAAGCCCCTCCTTGAGGTGACCTTGGGAGATAACCCCACGCAAACACACAACTGTGGGTGAGTCCAAAGGCGGTTTGAAACCAAAATACCTTTTGGCTTGCAATTTGCGTCGAGCCTCCACATGTCCTTTCTTCAAAATCATGTTTTGGATTGCGGCCCACCCACTTTTTAAAGTTCGTGCATATTCGATCCCCTCAATGCTACAAGACCGGTGATCTCTCGATATTGATGGTACTGTTTGAACTGTTGGTTCAGATCTTCCCTTTTCAAATCCATAGACCAGATCTGCCCCTCCTAAATCAATGGATGTGATCTCC
Organism: Picea glauca; assembly: GCA_000966675.3. Lineage (NCBI taxonomy): Eukaryota > Viridiplantae > Streptophyta > Pinopsida > Pinales > Pinaceae > Picea > Picea glauca. The sequence goes on from JZKD02S1674683.1 coordinate 829,405, forward strand.
TTTGTGATTCTGAACTTCAGGATTTTCAAATCTCAAACCCTGCTTTCCTCCATACATCAATTTTCCGAAGTTGATGATCTGCGGACACCTATCCTCTTAAATCAGTGACCCTGCTTCTACTTCGGTTGTTTGACCTTTCAACTAGATCAATGGTCATGTGGCCCTCTTCTCGATCAATGGTTGAGATATCGTTTGGGTCTCTGGACTTCTAAGGTCTCAAATATCAAACGTCACCCTTTTTCCAAATGGATTTTATTGGAAGGCTATAATCCACTGACACGTGTTCACTTGATCTGACGATCACAGATTACTTCGGGTCTTTATCCAGAGTCCATAGATTTGTGGCACATGTCCTCTAGATATGATGATTGAAGATTGCTTTAGGTATTTACTCGGAGTCAACATATTTACGCCACATGTTCTCCAGATCTGATGGTTCAAATCTACCTCATACGATCCAACGGTCGATGTTTACTTCCAGTCTTTTCCCAGAATCCACAAATTCACACCACATATTCTCTAGATCCGACGGTTCATATCTACTTCGAATGATTCGACGATCGACTTTTACTTTGGGCCTTTCCCCGCAATCCACAGATTCACACCACCTGTCCTTCATATCTGATGGTTTATATCTACTTCAGATGATCCAAAAATCAACATTTACTTCAGGCCTTTTCCCAGAATCCACAGATCTATGCCACGTCTCCTCTGGATCAGATGGTCCAGATTCTCCTCGAACGATCTAATGCTTGAGATTTACTTCGGGTGATCTGATGACTAAGATCTACTTCAGATGATTGGACAGTTGAGATTTACTTCAGCTATCTGTCTCTCTAGACTTCGGGAGTCTCAAATATGAACTGAAAACTCTCGAACATATTTCTTTGGAGTCCATGATCTGTCGCCATGCGTCTCTCTAGATCTGGCGGTCTAGATTCACTTCAGGTATTCGGGGTTTAGGAATCTCAATTCTCAACTGAAACTCCAATGCAATTTACTCGAAGGTTGTGATCTACCACCACGTGTCTCTCTGGATCTAATGGTTTAGAGACCTTCAGTTATTTGGCCCTTTGGCACTTCAGCACTCTGACGCTTTGGCTCTTCGATACTTGAGCACTTCGACTCTTCGACTCTTCGAGCTTCGGGAGTTTCAACTCTTATGCACCCATTTCTCCGGAGTTCTTTTACTCGAAATACACGATCTCCTGACACGTATCCCCCTAGCAATCAATGACCAAGATTTACTTTGGTTGTTTTTCCTCCTTCTTGTCCACAAACCTCTGAATTTGTGGATCTTATGCCTCATATCAACCCTGATGTTGGACGATTCCGATTGACTTCAAAACTTTGGAACTTCGCAAGTCCACTCTCCTGTGCACTTTCAAAGGGTTAGGCCTCGTGCACTTTCCTTGGGATCCAATGAATGTTGGTCCTCACACTCAGATATGACAGACCATATCTGATCTCCTCCTGCGTTCTCTTCTAATTGTCTGGACGTGGATCCTAGCGGTCCAAATCTTTCACAGTGCTCAATCCAACGGTCACTGTTGCTCCTCCTCCTGAGGTTTCACTTTCTTCCCTTTGAAGATTTCAGATGTTTTGAAGTTCTCGACCTTCGATTTACTTCCTGAGGGCCCTAATGTATGGGTCTCGACTTCCGCTTCCCTCCTAAGCTTACGAACTTGAAACAAGTTCACTTCTTGGACCTCATCTATGCTTTTGAAAAGAGCTAGTCTCTTATGAGATTGGTCCTTAGGGAATTTTGAATTCCCACGTACTCCTTGCGTTAATCTTCTCGCATTGGATCGACAGTCCATGACCTTCCTCGATCCAACGATCCATATCACACCACAACTTTGGGTTTCGGAAGTTTAATCGCACCAACGCACGATTCTCTTGTCGTGCGAGCTCCACACTCACATATCTAATGGTCAAGGTGGGTCTTGATAGATCCTTGGATATATGGTCTATATCACATCGTGACTATAGGTTTCAGAGGATCCATCTCCTTCACAATGATTACCAACATTCATCGATCTTGCGAAGACTGAAGGATTCGAGGCCTTAATGCCTAAGCTCCTTCTTCCAATCTAGCAGTTGCAACAGACCTTGGATCCTCCCGAAAGGTCTCGTTCGTTCATCTTCCAAATGAAAGGATATTCCCTTTCGATACTTGAATCTTGGTATCCTTCCCGAGTTTCATCCTTAATGAAGGATTTAAGAGTGTTGCACTCTTTCTCCTGAACTTAACACTTAGAAGGGTCTTCCGCACAACTCATGCACTCCTTCATCAAGTCTAGAAATTAAGTGGTTCTCGGTCTCTGCTTGCGTTGTAGATATCCTGTGCATATCTACACTACCTCTCCTGATCTTAACAAAATCCATCCTCCAAGGGACTCATAACGACTAGGAGCGTTGACATGCATACATGAAACTATGCCCACGGTTGACGAACTTGTAGTTCGTGGCTCTATCTTAAGCCACCATAGGATGCAATCATTTACGAGTATAAAAACATGTCCAATTCATACAATTTCCTACTTTCCTAACTACACAATCAAGCAGAAACAAAAAGGGTATAGTATAAATCATTAAGCAAACATATCCATCCTTGCAACATTCATAGGATATCCAACTTTAATTCATAGTATCACTTATATACACAAGATATGCAATTACTTATCTATTACAGGTGGTAGCCAACTAACTAACTGTGGGTTTTCATCCTTCCACCCGACCATAGGCTCAAAGGCATTGATTCTTAGCACTCTGGCCACCCCTGTGCCAAGCCATGATATCAGCAGGGAACTCTCGCAGTTCTCAAGGATTCTTTCTCTGTTTCAACTTCCACTCGGGTTCTGTTCTCTGCAAACTTTAAGATATTTCCTTCTCTATTATGGCCATGGGTGAGGTTTATCAGATGCTCACTCGGCATCAAGATCATGGCCTTCTCTTCCTCGTCTGCTGGAGATATTCCACATTATCCTTACCAATTTTCTTATATATTTTCCCCAGGATGGTTCTTGACCCATCATGTTCCTTCTGTCAGAAGGGAACTCAGGTCAGCTTGGTCTGTCATACCTAGTGGTACTTCGGGTTGACATTCTATAGTCATACCATGCTTCCATTCATGGGAGTGGTTGATAATTAAACCAATGGTCATATATTCATTAACTTGTTTCTCTCCTTAGGATTCGAAGGATATTTATTACCCCCATCAAGGGAAATTTGGGGTTATTTGATATAATGAGCCCTCTCTTATATTTTTCACATTCTTTCCTCTAGTGATATCATGGCTAGTACTTTCAAGTCTTCACCCCCACAGTCAATTATTCAAAACTTAAACAATAATACATTTACACTATCCACATACCTTAGCATGGTAATCCCATTTTATGATTAATTAAAAGCTGGGGGAAACAAGGTTGTTATAATACCCTCCCCCTTAAAGGAACATCGTCCTTGGTATTCTTCCTCAAAACACTTGTCAAGCCTTTCCCATTTAGTTGTTTCAGAAATCTTGATATTTCTTTCTCGGTCAGGTCCTGTTTCATACCTTTAATATCCGTCACCTACTTTCAATAATTCTTGGACAACAAGCATATTAATCATAGTCTCATGTGATAACATTGTATAAAAATTTCTAGGAATTTTTTTTCTAATCTTAGCACAATAATTATCTGCGCAGTTTGTGGATTTGTATCTACATGGTTTTTTTGTTATCCAGGCTCATTTTTTTTCCTTGACATACCCATTGGGTGCATGATCCCCATCAATAGTTTACAAGAACTATCAGGGTTTCATATTCCTTCCGGTCACTCACCCTCTAGACCTAGGCTTAGGCATCCCCTTCTCTGCTATACAGTCCCTCGGGTGATCCATCTTGCCTTGCCAAGGTTTTTTCACACAGGAAGAACTACCCATCATGTGCATGATCCCAATAGTTTACAAGAACTATCATGGTCTCCTCTTCCTTGTGGTCACTCACCCTCCAAGCCTAGGCTCATACATCCCCTTCTCTTCTATACAGTCCCTTGGGAGATCCATCTTTCCTTGCCAAGGTTTTCTTGCACAAAAATAATTCCAGAGACTCTATCGAGTCTTACAGTCGAGGCGTCCCTCAGAATTTATTTGTCGAGGCATCCCTCCAGCTTGTGTTACTTCAACACAACATATTCTAGGCAATCATGGCTTACCATGGGGTTCTCATGGCTCAACAGTAACCATTTTTCATGCTTTTACAGCTTGACATCCTTCCGACTCAGCTAATGTTAGGGACAAAGGTTACTCTCCTTCTCCTGGAACTGTAATAGATAGGGACGAAGGTTACTCTCCTTCTCCCGACACCATAATAGATAGGGACGAAGGTTACTCTCCTTCTCCCGGTACCATAATAGATAGGGACGAAGGTTACTCTCCTTCTCCCAGTACCATAATAGATAGGGACGAAGGTTACTCTCCTTATCCCAGTACCGTAATAGATAAGGATGAAGGTTACTCTCCTTCTCCTGGTACCATAATATATAGGGACGAAGGTTAATCTCTTTCTCCCGACAATTCATTCTTTATACAGCCAAACAAATTGTTAGTCTCTATTTCATGTGATCGGATTATACTCTTTCTCATAGTTCTCCCTCGAACCTAAGATCTCAGTTTCTCATCTCTGCACTCTTCACATATCTTTCCCTTTCACCTATATCACAGGTATACAGAAATTCATGAGACATCATAAATTTTAAATTCAAAAATTTTCTTGTAAATTTGTCATCCGTAGATTTCCAAATTCCACATTATGTTCTCATATTTGTTTCGCACAGGAACTAGATTCATAATTGTGGGACTTTCCTTCCCATAGAGGTTTGGCTCAGCAGGCAATTGGTCTTCCTTATGGGATTATAATTCTTCCATATCCAAGACCCCTTTTCTTCCTGCACTTTCAACTTCAATCAGCCAAACAAATTGTTAGTTTTCATGCACATTACCTCTTCAAAGTCAAGAATACTAACAGTCCAAGTCATTTTCATATATTCAAGGATACCAAGAAAAATGATACATCATCCCTTACCTATGCATCATTTTAGCCAACCAAATTTTTCAAAATGTAATTCAAATATCAATTGATCTTAATGAATGCATCAACATTCATGGCCACATTCATACCCAATGCACCCTTGCATTGATTTCAAGTTTTTCACAGTTTATGACAGGTTCTTGGCCATGGTAAGTTGGAATTTAACCAACCTCTTCACCACATGGATTATTCATTTTCTTGCATTCTTACAGTAGGACTATACTTTCGACTACAGGATGATCACAATCCCAAATCAATACATATGAGACTCAAAAGTTTCACATGCATGCCTTTAAGCATTCTTCCTTTATTAATAACCAGGGTGCCAATACTCATGGCCACCCAAATTTGGTTTTCTCTAACACCTATACAATGTAAGTAGGAATGTTGGAAGGTCCTCCTTCCTCAATGGGAAATACATTGTCTGTCCTTTATGAAAACATGCATTTCCTGGAAGCAATTCCATGGAATGTGTTATCTATGAGTACTTTTGTTTCCAATCATTCCTTGATTGGTCCATGTATTCATGACATATCAGTTCATGAATTCTTCCGAGGATTCCAAATAGTCTTTACTACCAGAGGTTCACATCTCCATCATTCAGGTTCTCCTTCCTAAATCATACCCTACCTGGGTATCCAAGGCATACAACTGCCTTTCAACGTTCCATACATAACATTAAGACCGTAAAAATTTTAAGAAGGGATTCTTACCCAATCCCTTCATACCTTGTGCCACATAGGAATGAACATTTTTATACTTGTTTTGGTTGTTAGCACCCCCTCTGATATTATCCAATCAATGGTGCTCCATGGGGACTTTTAAAATCCCTTCAACAATCTTTCAACAAGAACCTTCTTATAGTCATCCTCTGATTGAGGTTTTTCATTATTGGAAACTGTCTTTCTCAACAGTTCCAATGTATTTCTTTCTACACATGACATACATCATAAACACTTTAGTCATTATGTAAATTAAAAATACAAATACCATAGCATTTAAATCAATAAAACATTTTCAGACATGTCCTAGCATATCTGTATGCACTTCATCACATTATCCCTAATGTTTTCATGAGTGCAATACCGACAGTTCTCAACTGTTTCTGTAGTAATACAATCCTCATCACTATGGTGTCAAAACATTTACTTTCATCAACATACTAGATTTCTCATCCTAGAGAAAAACACAATACACAACAATAAAATAATTGAGGGCTCTCCCCTTCTTCAAATTCTTTCTACATTGCCTGGGACTTTTCAGCCTGGTTGAGTTATTTCTAAGGCCTCACTGTCTTTTCTCCTCTTTTTCAAGTTACTCCCTGTTGGGATCTTCCTTCTTTTTTCCTCGAGCAGCCTTGGTTAGGCCTCACCCTAACCTTTTTGGAATACCGCAGCATGCTTTAATACCAAACCTTTTTGTTCATAATGGGTCAAGAACCTGTGCATCCTTCACATTACCATTCGGTTATCAGAATGGTCAATATTTATTTATTAGTCTTTTATTCATAACATGATGTTTTTCAAAATGTAATCCAGGATTCTGGTATATATATATATATATAAGATTGTGGCTCATTGCTTAATTCTTAGTAGTCATTAAGGTTGTGACTTTGTTTTCCTGATAGTGTCTTCACACAGTTCCTCCACAGGGAACTCCTTCAGCATGCAACTTCCTTATTTCATATCCATCACTATTTGTGATGGCCTCAGCCTTAATTTAGCTTCAGCAATTTACCAAATATCCCATAAGGAATATAAACATGCATCTTTGTCATGTACCCAAATTACGTATCCATACATACTCTGATTTTGTTAACTTACATCATACATGTGCATCACTTGCACGTTTAATATCATTTATACCTAACTAGTATTACTATCAGGCTTCATATTATGAAGCTCCATAATGCATTAAACCCATGTACTCAAGCATAATTAAACATAGATAAGTATTCATCATGCTAGCGTATTACTTACACTTTTTTCCATGTCCTTCACACACATGTACATATCATACTTCTATATCCTTTTCCCAAGGATTTTCCAATCGTCCTTATGATCATGTATACACATTCGTGTATAAGTAGGTGCGTCTCTTGCACCTTTTTACCTCATGCATTCACATGATGGTTTAAATTCATCATTAGTGTCCTTTAGTTTGAGATTTCAGTCACTTACAGGACCAATCTCATAGTCATATCTCGTATTGATGTTGCCTTCTCTCAATACTATAACCAACCAAGGTCACTTTCCTCTTTAAGTGACAACGTCTATCAAGAAAACCTTCTTGCCTCAACGTCCATAGGCTTTTACCCATCTCACTTTTCTCTGGTCCTAAGGATTTATATACTCCGTTTTAATATAAAGCAGTAACTATAACTGCTAAGGATCCTACTTGATCCTATCAAATTCCTTTACTCCAAAAAAGGTATTAACCATTATATAATCCACCATCATCAGTGCCTAAAGTTACAACTTCCCATGCTTAGAAGTAGTGTTACGAACACCAGGTCATCCATCCTTCGGGCTTCAACTGCTCTTGACAGAACCCTACCACCTTCAGCTATACACATTCAAGTCTTATTATAAATGTTAATTATCATATCCCTACTCTGGTAAGAGTAGTTATCACTTTGACAAAGGGATAAAGAAATTCTTCTGCTGAAATTCAACAAGAATTCCCAAAATCACAGGTTCAATCTACAATCCTTCTCCTCAAGGAGTAAATGCAGATAAAAATACCTCTTTACACAACTCGTACATGATCCCAAGCATGCCAAATTTTGTAACCATGCTCTAATACCAATTTGTAACACACCCACGACGAGGCATACAAATTTTTCTTTTCTTAAAGGACAGATTCTCTTTTTATGGTTTCTAATTTGGAAATTTGGGGAACCAGTCCGACCTCCTAGTCAAGGATCTTCGATTTTGAAGTCAAACAACTCTCTGAGACCCTAATGGTCTCGCTCTGTAATTAAACGTAGACCCTTTCGAATTCCATGTACAGGTCTAATGGTACCCGCGACCTTCCCTTCGCGCTTGGGGAATCTATGAGTTTGGGCGCTAGCCCCTTTTCTGATAATCCCCTCCTTGAGGTGACCTTGGGCAATAAGCTCACGCAAACACACAATTGCAAGCACGACCAAAGGTGGTTTGAAACCAAACTACCTTTCAGCCCACAATTTTCCTCAAGCCTCCATGTGTCCTTTATTCAAAACCATGGTTTGGATTGCGACCCGCCCTCAAATTTTTTAAGTTTATGCATATACGATCCCCGCAATGCTACGGGACCGTCATTCTCCCGATCTTGATTGTACTGTCTGAACTGTTGATTTAGATTTTCCCTTTTCAAATCCACGGACCATATCTGGCCCTCCTAAATCAACAGATGTGATCTACTTCGTGATTCCGGACTTCAGGCTTTTCAAATCTCAAACCCTACTTTCCTCCATACATCAATCTTACAGAATTGACAATATATGGACACTTGTCCTCCTAAATCAACGACCCTGCTTCTATTTTGGGTGTTTGACCTTTCAACTAGATCAACAGTGTTTCCACCCTCTTCTCGATCAACGATCGAGATCTCCTTCGGGTCTCTGGACTTCTGAGATATCAAATATCAAACTTCACCCTTTTTCCTAATGGATTTTATCTGAAGTCTATAATCCACTGACGCATGTCCACTTGATCTAACGATCAAGGATTAATTTGGGTCTTTACTCGGAGTCCACATATTTGTGCCACCTGTCCTCTAGATCTGACGATCGAGGATTACTTCGGGTCTTTAGCTGAAGTCTACAGATTTATGCCACGTGTTCTTCGGATCTGATGGTTCAAATATACTTCGAACGATTCGACGATCGACGTTTACTTTGGGTCTTTGCCCAGAATCCACAGATTCATGCCACCTATTCTCCGTATTTGATGGTTCATATCTACTTTGAATGATTCGACGGTCAACATTTACTTCGAGCCTTTTCCCTGAATCCATAGATTCACGCCACCTATCATTTGAATCTAACGGTTTAGATCTACTTCGGATGATCTGACGATAGACGTTTACTTCGAGCCTTTTCCCGAAATCCACAGATCTACACCACGTCTCTTCTGGATCAAACAATCCATATTCTCCTTGAACAATCCGATGCTTGAGATTTACTTCACGTGATCTGACAACTAATATCTTCTTCGGATGATCGGACTGTTGATATTTACTTCAACTCTCCAATTCTTCGGACTTCGGGAGTCTCAAATCTCAACTGAAAACTCTCAAACAGATTTCTCTAGAGTCCACGATCTGTCGCCACGCGTCCCTCTAGATCTGGCGGTCCAGATTCACTTCAGGTCTTTGGGGTTTGAGAATCTCAATTCTCAACTAAAACTCCAATGCAATTTACCCGAAGCTTGCAATCTATCCACCTGTATCTCTGGATATAATTGTTCAGAGACATTTGTCTCTTTGGCTCTTTGGCGCTCCGGCCCTTTGGCTCTTCTGTACTTCGGTGCTTCAGCTCTCTAACTCTCTGGGCTTTGGGAGTTTCAACTCTTATGCACCCATTTCTCCAGAGTGCTTTTACCCTAAATAAATGATCTCCTGACACGTATCCCCTTGGTGATCAACGGGCATGATTTACTTCGGTTGTTTGTCCTCCTCCTTGTCCACAAACCTATGAAGTTGTGGATCTTCTGTCACGTATCAACCTTGACGTTGGACGGTTCCAATTGACTTCCTAACTTCAGAAATTCATAAGTCCACTCACCTGTGCACTTTCAAAGGGTTAGGCCTCATGCACTTTCCTTAGGAACCAATGACTGTTGGTCCTCGCGCGTAGATCTGATGGCCCAAATCTGATATCCTCTTGTGCGCTCTTCTAATTGTCTAGACGCGGATCCCATCGGTCCAGATCGTTCACAGTGCTCGATCCAATGGTCACTGTTTCTCCACCTCCTGATCTTTATCTTTCTTCCTTGAATTGGAATATTTTAGATGTTTTGAAGGTCTCTACCTTTGATTTATTTCCTGTGAGCCCTAATGTATGGGTATCGTCTTCTACTTCCCTCTTTAGCTTACGAACTTGAAACAAGTTCGCCTCTTGGACCTCATATGCGCTTCTGAAAAGCGCTAGTCTTTTCTAAGCTTGGTCCTTAGGGAATTTTGAATTCCCATGTACTCCTTGTGTTAATCTACTCGTGTCAGATCAATGGTCCATGACCTTCCTCGATCCAACAGTCCATATCACATCGCAACTTTGGGTTTTGAAAGTTTAATCGCACCAACCCGTGATTCTCCCATCGTGAAAACTCTGCACTCACAGATATGACAATCAAGGTGGGTCCCAATAGATCCTTATATCTACAGTCTAGATCACATAATGACTTTGGGTTTCAGAGGATCCATCCCCTTCACGATGATTACCAAAATTCAGCAATATTGCGAAGACCGAAGGAGTCGAGGCGTTAACGCCTACACTCCTTCTTCCAATCTAGTGGTCACGACAAACTTTGGATCCTCCCGAAAGGTCTCATTCATTCATCTTCCAAACAAAAGGATATTCCCTTTCGATACTTGAATCTTGCTATCCTTCTTGAGCTTAATCAGTTATGAAGGATTTAAGAGTGTTTCACTCTTTCCCCTGAACTTAACACTTAGAAGGGTCTTCCGCACAACTCTTGCGCTCATTCATCAAGTCTAGAACTTAAGTGGTTCTCGGTCTCTTCTTGCCTCATAGAGAGCCTGTGCATATTTGCACTACCTCTCCTAAGCTTAAAAAACTCCATCCTCCAAGGGACTCAGAATGACTAGGATGGTCGACATGCATACATGAAACTATGCCCACGGTCAATGAACTCGCAGTTTGTGGCTCTGGCTTAAGCCACCACAGGACGTAATCATTTACGAGTATAAAAACATGTCCAATTCATACAATTTCCTACTTTCCTAATTACACAATCAAGAAAACACAAAAAGGGTACAGTATAAATCATTAAGCAAACATATCCATCCCTGCAACATTCATAGGCTATGCAACTTTAATTCATAGTACCACTTAAATACACAAGATATGCAATTACTTATCTATTACAAGTGGTAGCCAACTAACTAAATGTGGGTGTTCATCCTTCCACCCGACCATAGGCTCAGAGGCATTCATTCTTAGCACTCTAGCCACCCTTGTGCCAAGCCATGATATCACCAGGGAACTCTCGCAGTTCTCAAGGATTCTTTCTCTATTTCAACTTTCGCTCGAGTTCTGTTCTCTGCAAACTTTTAGAGATTTCCTTATTTGTTATGGCCATGGGCAAGGTTTATCAGATGCTCACTCAGCATTAAGCTCTCAGCCATATGTTCCTCATCTGTTGGAGAGCTTTCGCATTCTCCTTACCAATTTCCTTATATTTTTTCCCCAGGATGGTGCTCGACCCATCCTGTTGCTTCTGTGAGAAGGGAACTCACGTCATCTTGTTTTGTCATACCCAGTGGTACTTCAGGCATACATTCTACAGTCAGACCATGCTTCCATTCATGGAAGTGGTTGATAATTCAACCATTGGTACTTTCTTCATTAACTGGTTTCTCTCCTTGGGATCCGAAGGAGATTTATTGCCCCCATCAAGGGAAATTTGGGGTTATTTGATATAATGAGCCTTCTCTTATAGTTTTATCATTCTTTCCTCTAGTGATATGATGGCTAGTAATTTCAAGGCTTCACCCCCACAGTCAGTTATTGGAAACTCAAACGATAATACATTTACACTGTCCACATGCCTTAGCATGGTAATCCTATCTTATAATTAATTACAAGCTGGGGGAAACATGGATGTTACAACTAGAAAGAAGAATGAGGCTTCAATACATAATCATGGAGGGACTAAAAAGGACTCCCAAGCCTAAGAATAAAACTCGTAGCATAGACGTCAAAATGTAGCAAAGGATCTACCTATGGAATCCATGTAGAGGTAGGCTCTACCACCTAATCATGACACTTCTAAAGTAGATGAGAAGGTTCTATGTCACACTTTGGTGGCATCGATCCTATGGAAAAGTGGTAAAGTCAACAATATGCAAGATGCAATGGGTGAAAAAGTTGAAAAAATTACTCGTATCGTGGGATGATATAGGTGTAACCCATCTCAAGAAAATCACCAAACCGAAAGGACAAGTTCAGGGATGATTTTAGGGGATAAATTTCTCTCATGGGCTACTTTTCCATGGTTTTTCCAAAAACAAGATTCGTTATTTTAAAAATGATTCGCCCAAATTCTATAGGATATAATTATTTTACCTTAAAAATCGCCAAAATTTTATAAAAACTATATAAAATACTTAGAAATTTGAATATTTTTACAAAAATATCGCCAAACATTTATAGTTGACATATGAAGGATTAGTAAGATTCGCCAAGGTTTCTACATTTTAAACTAAATTTCCATCCTTAAAATCATCCCTAGACAAATTCATCAAAATGACCCAAAGATAACTCAAGAGAGAACTCGAGAAGATACCAAGTCAAGACTTGGGGGAAAAGTGGATCAAATAAAGGAAAACAGAGCCAAAAAAGTCTATAAAGAGAGGTGAACAACTCATTTTTACCATTGCAATTCGGAAAATAACCAAAAAGGTCAAAAACCCTCTTTCTCAAAAGGCGAATTCAAGGAGATACGGTGGACGAAAAACCCTCACACTTGGACCAAGTAAGTACAAATCAGCCTCTCCCTTATTTTAAATCATCCTTTTATGTTTAATTTTACGTTTTGGAGGAAAGTGCCCTTGTAAAAGTGTCACATCTACGTGTACACAGGTTGTCCACACTCATCTCGCATATGTACACAGGTGGAGTAATACTCAACCCGCATACATACATGACTGTCTTAAATACAGCTTGTGTACGCCTCCTTTAAAGTTCAAAAAGAAACAAAAAATACGAATACCTCTCCAATTTTTTGTGTGGTGGGATGTATGTGCACTAGAGAGAAAGGGAACATGAGGAACTTGATTTTTTGGTCGAAGAGGATCCCAGGGCCATTTCTATGCTAAAACAGTGTAGCATGTGGAAATTCTTCCAATGTCCATTCATGAGGGCACAACCGAGGTTTCTCAATGCTTTGGTAGAGTATTGACATCTTGATGTGGAGACATTTATGCTAGAGGGTCAATCACTGACCCCAACCACAGAGGATATTTACTTCTTGACTGACCTCTCTAGGAGAGGGGAACTGGTCAATATGAGTACCTTTCCTCCAGGGTCATGTTGAGTATCAGTATTGACACTTCTATTACCCTATATTATCTATGTTTGATTCAATTTTACCTATGATATGTGTATCTAATTGACTGTTTCATCCATAAATGCAATTAATGACCTTGATCATGTGCATAAAGAGGTAACTTATGATTAAAGCATGATTTGTTTAGTTTTCTTGAGTTAATTTGATTAAATGCTTGATTATGTATGATCCTAATCACTTTGAATCTTAAGTAGCATGATCTGGTACCCAGTCTATTCCGATACCAAGGCTCCACTTATTCCGGTACCAGCTTGTGCTAATCCGGTACTAGAAATAATTCAAAATTTTGGAAAGATTCTAGAGGAAAATCGGGCACATGGGTTTTGTCCAGAATGATGTTTTCATGAGGAAAGGTGAGTCAGAATTCACCCATCGCACACATGTGGACCTCCAGCTCAGGGGGAATGATTCTACCAAAATTATCAAAAAAACTCAAACTGCCAACTTGCGCCTCGATTTCCATGCATATGGTATTAGATATAGAAATTATAAAACATGGTTTTTGTCCATAATATGATAAATTGAGTAACATGTGAGCCGTTTTGCAAAATTATAATTGGTTTGGAAGATATGGGTGGGGGAATAACTGGAATCTGCCCAAATTGTTAAAAAACACAGATTTTTGGGATTTCTCCTAAAATTGTAAAAAAATGTTTTCTTAGTTTGGGGATTCAATTTCATCCATTCCTCCATGGATTTTATGTATAAATAAGACCTCAAGGGTCAGAGTAGAGAGAAAATTATCATGATGTAAGAATGGTTCTTAAAGGAGAATTGTTATGATGTAGAATGGATTCATGAGAAGACTCTTTTTGTAAACCTACTTGTTGGAGATTAATGCAAGATTCAATTCAGTGATTTTGTCTCTCTTAGAAGTTAACATCTGGTGATCTAAAAGCTTCCATGTTGGCATCGGCAAGGTCCATTGATCCATCTTGGTAAGCTTATTGTAAATTGTTAGTGTAGATTTTAATTTCATGTATTTGTTATTTTGATTTCATGTTATTTCGTTTGATTTCACTATTCGAATTTGTTGCAAAGTGTGGTAATGCAGGAACAGTTGGATCTCCATATTTCACCATACATGAGCTTTAATGGAGAATCCCACTTGTTAGTTTAGTTGCTCCAGGAGATAGATCTTAAGTTCATCTTTTTATTTCATGAGCCTCTAATGAACAGATTTGTCACCTAAGAAAGAACCTTTCGATTCACTGTTTGCTTGAGAAGTTTTGTTATCATTTTTCCCTTCTAAGTTTGGAGTTGTATTGTTGAAGTGTGCCTAGATTTGATTGCTAGTTGTTGTTAAGAGTATAAGCTAGATATAACTAATTCAAAGTCCATATTTCCACTTCACGAACTTATAAATGGGCAAGGCATTATCTGTGCAAAATCTTTTGAGTGCATGATTGCAAGTTTTGCTTTCTAATTTTCGAATTGTGCGAAGAGTGTTATCTTTGAAAACTGAGTGTTTTGTTATTGTTGGTTTTCTTATCTAAGATATACTAAACAGACATAGGAACCTATCTTTTATCGACATATATAGTGCATCAACTCTTTTGATTACAAATCCCGGTTGATAATTTATGTTTGGTAATATATTATGCAAATAATTGCACCAACATTTTGGCGTCGTTGCCGGGGAGTTGCAAATGGTAATAGGTAGTATTAGAATCAGATTTCTTTAATGGTTTTGGATTGGTTTTATGGATGAACTATCAAGTTTGGTGTGTTTTTCTTTTGCAAATAGTTTTAAAATTTAGATCTTTAATGATAAATCATGTTTGGGGTGCTGTAAGAACCCCCCAAATACTAATATGTGTTGCGATACAGCTATCATCAACCAGCTAGAATAATTCAAGGATGATCAAGAGCTTGAATAATGTTCCTCCAAGAACTTTCTCGCATTATGGCAACAGCTGGGATATCCACCTCTCAGGAAGAGCATATCTTCACAGCAATCAAGAATCTAGTTGTCTCTCCACATGAAGAGTTGGAAGTCTCGTCGGATTCTTCTTGTCAATTTGTTAAGGAGAATAAAGAATCATGGATAGAATTCAATGGAGAGAAACTAGTGGAACATGAGATTGAGTCCTTATCATGCCCCTCAACATATCTTGTATGTACTCCAAAGACCAATCATCTTGAAGAGGATAATCTGCATAGCATAGTAGAGGAGGACATTCAGTGTGACCTAAACAAAGAAGAGAAACAAGAATATAGTGAT
>JZKD02S1674683.1:862310-903194 GCA_000966675.3 Picea glauca
GTGACCTAAAAATGGGTTAAGTGACCTAGAGGATGAAAGTATAAATAAGATAGAAATGGTCTCTTGTAGATCATCCTTTTTGTGGATCAATGGAGAGCTTCTTGTGAGAATATCTCTTGGAGTATTGATGGAGAGCTTCTTGAGCATTTTTGGTGTGGAACACTTGAGAATATTGAATATATGTAGGTGACTGAGGTAACCAAGGATCTCTTAGCCTAATTTCATAAGGAAGGAGAAGAAAAGAGGGCCAGAATTGAAGGGAGGATAAATTCTTTTGATGATGCTTTCTAAGGTATGTTATTTACAGGTCATCTCACCATTTTCACTATAATGTTTTTTCTATAATCATTCAGACCGTGAAATTTCTATGGAATTGTGAAAACATAACCAAGTATCTGTGGTAAAAAATTCATCTTTTGGGTCGTTGTATTTTGGGAGTTACACTCTGTGGAAAATAGGGTTTGTGGCTAGTCCTAAAACTAGTCAAAAACAGGTGTTTCGGGTAAAAACATCATAACAGATTCAACTTTAGTGAGACCAAATGTGTTGGTTAGGGTACAGGTGTTAGTATGTTTTTTAACATTTTTAGATCAATTCAACGGATATTTTGTGCGGGCCACGCTCTACAAGGTCACTCTCTAGAATAAGCCAGAATTCAGCAAGGTATGCCATTTTTTCTATAACACCTTTTCTAAGATGTTCCAAGTAGTGCCACCAGTAGGAATTGCATAAAACACACTAAAGAACATTGTGTATCAGTTTCAGATCTTTATTCATTACAGGTACAAAGTTATGATTATATCAAGTTGGGGTTGTTGATTAATCCAAAACTAGTCATGGTTGAGACGAGCAGTTGATGAGTTGGCACATACATGAGGTGTATAGTTGATGATGTTGGTACATATTGATTAGTCATTGTTGATTATTATTTGACACATGATTGGTATATACTTGGTGCATGGTTGGATGCACTTTTTTATGGTACATGTTGATTACAGGTTGTTTGGCATAGGTTGGTGCATGGTTGATGAACTTGTTTATGTTGACAAATTGATATTTGTTGAGGATTTTTGCCTCATCTCAGTTGGTGCTGAGAATGTAAGTTGATTCTTTCATATATATCCGATGCTCTTGTAGAGTTGTACTCTATTCAGTTGTTGCTAAAAAACCCTCAGATTGAAGTCCATAATAAAAAGAAAAATTGTACATACATCTTGTGTTTTTTGTGTTCCTTGTGGAGATGATTTGTTGATGATATGTTGTTGATATGTATTCACATATAACTGATTATAAATGACAGCAATTAGTAATGAGCAAATGTTGAATGTTAACTAAGAAGTTTTTGTGTAAGAGGGAAGTTTTGGGAAAAAAATCCCCACACTCATTCACCCCCCCCTCTAAGTGTGTTAGGTGTGTCCAACAATAGCTTACTGTGGCCCAATAGATTTGAATGATTCTTATTGATCTAGCTTACGCCTCAATGGTGGTGGAGGTTTCTCCAAAGTAACCAACGACAGGCCCTGAAGCCTACGTGAATGGAGGATTTGTTGATCTTCCACCTTGTGAAATGATCAACTGACACTGTAAGGTTTGGCTAGCGTGAAAAATAGACCACACATTGAAAGTTACTAGAGTAAAATCAAGTATACAACTAACTAGTAGGAAGAACAATTACGTCAATCGACACTAGAGAAACTTATCGATGCAAGTGTAACTCGAACACGGAAACACCCTCCGGGTATAATATGAAAAGTGTGACCCGAGGTTTTCCCTAGTTATTGTGGTATACCTTCCTAGTCACCCATGTAAGTCTCTAAAAATTGGCAACTAGGTTTCTAGCTCGCAGTGAGTCACCAGGAAGGTATAATCGACAGTCGGGTTGATCACAATAAGCAGGATGACAAAGTTTGAATCCCTTCAAGGGTACCAAAGGCAATTGGTCTAGAAGATAACTAAGGATCTAAAATGGATTCAAGGTCCACGAGGCTCCGTAGTCAAGTGCGATCAATATGATTCCCAAGAAAGACCCTCAATATACAATCCCCACTACGCTTGGTCCAGCTTTGGATGGGTTATCTCCTCTACATTTCCATACGGGACCTCATGTTTATCCCCTGTGTTAGAGGGGGGTCCCAGATAACTCTTACGACATTGTAATTTAACACTCCCTATCGCAGACTCCAATGTTTGTTTAGATGGCCTTGAAGATTTTCCTCTTCACACATATTTCAAGGCCCTAAAGCCTAGACTAGTTGGTGAACCCTACAAACAAAAATTCTAATAGATTTTAAGTTAATCGTTCATTTTATGGGCTTGAATTACTCAAAGGATATGAATGTGCAACTTGTGGTGTTTGAAAAAGACAAGAGAGAAGAAAACTTTAGAGCATTTTATGAAAAAGCAAACTAAATACTTCAAATTTAAAGCAAAGTCTTGTAAATCTTTGTGAATGTCAACTTTTCAAAACAATATTCCAAGATCCTATAACTAAAAATTTCCTAAAATATTTTTTCATTTCACAATGAAAAACTACTTATACTTTCATGCAAATAAGAAGGAACTTTGAAACAAAACTCTTTTCTTTTTGTAAAAAGGAAACCTATGCTACTATAACCAAACCAAATTCATTAATGCAATCTTTTTTTGATTTTTTGAAATGCTTAAACAAGAAAAACAGAAGTAAAATATTCTTTTGTATTTTTCAAAACATAAGTTGGATAAAGAGAAGATAAACCCCAAGACTCATACAGACCTTAGACCACCACGTAAACACATGGACTCACAAGAATCCAGACGAGGATCTAACGCTTATAGTCCAACTCTAAACCTCTAAGGCAAACAAAGGAGATCAAGAAATAAGTTAAAACTAAATCTTTAACCCAACCAAAGACCACTAACAGAGACTCTGTAAAGCTTAAGAAATCCTAAGAACCACTAGGCTTCTGTCAGGAAAGAGGATATTTTTTTTTTTTAAGTTTCCAACACACAGAGATGTGGGTTGTACATTGTGCAGCCTATGTATGTACGCAGGCTGAACCAAAGTAGGGCACGTACACCTCTAAAAAATTTCAAAAAGAAAAAGGGCTTGGCAGAATGACTAGGCAAGGAAGGCTAGTAGGCACTTGAAAGGTGACCAAAGACCCTAAACTGACTCAGTAAACCTAAAAAACTCAAAAAGAAATTGAAAAATCCAATTTAAACCAAAATCTCCCACTAAGACCCCAGAGAGACTCCCTAGTGGAGTCACCAATTCTGCTAGTGGGGATTACTATACTAGGTTGAGGTACAGGGAAATCACTGGCTTCCCTTAAAACACAGTCATATTCCTAATATATCCCAAAACTCTCTAAACTTAAAGGACAAGAGAGAGGATCCTCTTAATGCTACTCCAAGTTCATCATTCTCATGCTTGCATCTCACAACCAACTGATCTCTTTGGGAAAAGGGAAAGGATTGTATAAGGAGAAAGGGATAGAGGGGGAATGTTGAGGCCAAATCTTAGAAAGGGCTCTAAAACTTGGGCTATAAGGGGAAGGGATTTTGGCAGAGTTTCATTGTTCTCTTGCTTGTTGTTGAAATGAGATCCCAAGACCTCCTTTTATATGACAAAAATATAGTTATTTGGTTTGGGGATGAGCTACAATGGGTAAAATGGTTGGGAAACTGTCGATATCCCATTAAATCCATCGAATTCATTGCAATTATATATTTTTTGCAACTTTTGGAGGTAAACGCGGGTTGTCTAGCATGCAGATCGCGTATGTATGCAGGTTGTCTACTATGCAACTAGCGTGTGTACGCGGGCTATAGTTCAGCAGGGCACATACATGTTCCAAAAAATGGTTTTTTAAGAAGGATCCTTGGAAATAATTTGGCAAATTGTGTAAGTGGAAAGGCCAATGCCATGTATGCATAGGTAGGGAATTTTTGGACTATAACAACTACCATGTCTTCTCCCCATACGAAATTCCACATGCATCTCTGAGTCAGACTCTATGAAGCTCTCAAACACATCTCATACTCCTTTCATATGACATGTAGCTCCACTATCTATCAACCATGCGTCAACTAATATGATTCACACTGAAGTTTGAGAAAATAGTAAGAACTATGTATGTTCAAACTTCTTGCAAAATGCGTCCACTTCAGCCTTTGTCGACACAACTACCTATGGTTTTTTTTGTTTCCCCCTTTTTTCCTATGTAGAAATTTCCTTTCATAATGTCCAAACTTGTGACATGCAAAGCACTTGAATTTTCTCTTGTCCTTATTATTTCCATCTTGAGTGGTCGACTCTCCACTAGCAATCTTCTTGAACTTTCCCTTCCCTTCCTAACTGGAAAGAGAAAAGTTCTCATCATGGCTCCTCTTCAATCCATCCATGGAATCTAACTAAGTCTCCTCCTAAATACAATCATCCCATAGTCTATCAAACCCTACCATTGTCTCTCATGCACATATCCCCTGCCCAAAAGGTTCCCAAGGCTTGGGAAGACCTCTCAATTCTACATTCACCAAATCAACATCATGTATTATCTCTCCAATCGCTACAATATTATCTCGGATATGTGTAATATTCATAAAATAATTCACAATCATGTCTTCACTGGACATATTAACAACTTGAAGTTGGTGATTCAAATGTAGCAACATGTCTGTATTCTTTTTTTGGTATAGACTCACCAAATCATCATACATTTCCTTGGCAGATTTCTTCTCAGAAATGTGAAAAATCAAGTGATCCTTCATCAATTCTAGCAACACCTGCTTGGCCTTCACTTCCTCCTTCTTGTGAACTACCAATTCCTATGGATCCTTAGGATCTACAACCACATCCTCAACATACTCTTTAAGGTCATTCTCCTCTAATAGAAGAAGAATCATCACTTTCCAAGCCTATAATTCTTTTTCCCATTCTAACATGTCCTCAATCTTCAATGTGTTCACCATATTCAAGATATGATTTGATAACCCTCTACTGGAACTACCCTATATTGTCTTGTATGACCTATTCATGATTTTCCTTTCCTTGACCCGTGGATATCCATGACTTTTCCTTCTGTGACCCGCAGATGTCTACGGATGTCTACACTATGACTCATAGATGCTTCTGTATACCTGCAAAAACACATGTTCTACCTGTTAATATTATGGTAGTTGCGGGAGGTATTTACCTCCACGTGTAAATCTGACGAGAATAGAATATTACAAGAAGAAAGAAGAAACCCCAATAAGTTGGCTAATAACCCTAGAAGACAAGTCGACTCAAGAGGATAATTGGTATTAGGTCATTAGCCTACAAGAGAAGAAGTCGGCCATAAGAAATATTATACACTAAGTAAATAGACACCCAAAATGAGAATTCAGCCCAAGCAGTTAGCCAGAATTAGTATAAATACAAGAGGCCAGTCTTCATTCTGACAGACATTCTCAGAATTGCAGAGCAGCACTTGTGCGCACTACAGTTGCCCAGTTTTTGCGCGAGTTTGGAGGAGAGCTTCCATTGCAGGTGTTGCAGCTAGCAGATTTTGGTTTTGGCTTGGACTATCTCTTGGTTATGGTTTGGACTATCTGATTAGCTCTTGTTTGGTGCGCTGTCCTTGGGGAAAGGTGTGCTACCCTTTTTTTGGCAATCTATCCGAGGGTTTTTTTCGGAGTGATTCTCTATCAACGTTAAGGTGCTCGGAGGGTGGCTTCGGCCTATGGTTGGGTGACAATAATGATATTTTCGATGGTAAAATGAGCACATCCATTATATTATAATAGGTTATGGGCCCACACCTCCTTCATTCAGTCTAACCACTGGAAGGAAGCATAGCCATAAGGATATTAAGCTCATTGAAGAACTGTCGCTAGGGTTTCTAACAGGAGCAGTAACCAAGGAACTACAACTAGGGTTACTAGCAGGTGCATTTGCAGAAACCCTAATCCCCTTTTTGAGGCACCTTAAGTGAAGGGATTGACCTAATTTCTGGATAGATGAGTGCACCCTAGCCTAGCGCATCTCCTAGTACTCTCAGCAAGCCAAGACGTCAAGTTTGAGTTTTTGGTCAAATCTAGGGTTGACCAAGTTAAAGAATCCATGACCTACTCCATGAAGTCAAAAAACAAGTTAGATGGAGATTCTAACTTTAGAGCGTGGAAGACAAGGATTGAACTCATCCTTGCCAAGAATAAAGCGCTAGATATCATGAAAGGAAATATCGTGAAACTAGAGTTTGAAGAAGGAAAAGAGAAAGAACCGCAGAACGTTGCAGTTATGGAAAATTTCAAAGACGATGACATCAATTCCATGAGTATCATAGTGTACTCTATAAAATACCACTTGATACCCTACATCTCCCATCTTAACTCATCAAAGAAAATGTGCGATGCCCTAACAAACCTCTTCTCAGTTAGAAACATTGAACAAGTAATGAGTCTGAAGAATGAGCTCTGTGACGTGAAGATGAATGATGATGACAGCATAATGTCATACTTTATGAGGATATATCAGTTAAGAGATCAAATACAAGCTATTGAGGAGATCATTTCAGAAAAGGAATTGGTAAACATAGTACTCAATGGTCTTCCCAAGACATGGGATAAATTTTCTGCAAGCATGAACACAAGGAAGGAGTATCCTACATTTGAAGAACTTTGGACTTGTTGTGCACAAGAAGAATCAAGGATTAGTGCAAAAGAAAAATCCCAAAAGAAATACGATGATCAAGCCTTCACAGCAAGATTCAAGAATTTCAGGAACAAGAGGAAGTTTGGCTCAAGGGAGAAGCCAAATCAAGAGAAAGATATGTCAGAAATACAATGCTTCAACTGTCGAAAATATGGTCACTACAAGAATCATTGTTCCAAGCTAAAGAAAAAGAAGTAGACACACGAAGCATTAGTTGCCGAAGAAAAGGAACCTTCAAAGAAGACTAAGCAGGATGAAACAGACTTCTTCCTCTAAAGACAAGGTAACAATACTCTTGTTAGTTCTTGTACATATCTTGTTTCCATAGTCTCTGTACATATCTTGTATATCTATCTCTTAGAAGATAATATGCTCTAAGAAGAACTATATGTATGGAAGAACAACAAGATAAGGATTTCTATCATTATACAAGTCAGATAATACACATGAAAGAATGAAATACATCAAACAAATCATGTGGAAGCTATTACAAGATAAGCCAAAATTAGAATCAATATTGAAGAAACTTAGAAGAAGCAAAGACAAAAAGAAGTCAACAATCAAGAGGAAATTGGAGAAAGACTTATGACACCTTGTAGAAGGCAATAAGGATGCAGACAGAAGCATGGATTATGGAGGGAGCTGATTATATACTTCCAAAAGAAAAACATGCACTCATACATGAAGCAAGGATTAGCAGGCAGCTAATCCTATGATCCATTGAAGATGATGTAGTATATATCCATGGTAGCAACCATGAAAAGAAGTACATGTTCAGTTCGACCTTAGAAGAGGTCTTCTTTGAAAAGAAGCCTTAAAGTATCCATGGTTGTCCATCCACATCTGTGATCCTATGATGAAAGGAAGAAGTGAAATATTTAGGGCATTGAATCTATAAGAAACTCCATGGACCCAAGAGATAAAGGAAAAACATGAGGAAGAACATGAATATTCCAAGAAAGAAACAGAAGCTAGAACAACCAATCATTGTATCGAGAATCAAAAGATTACTAGCCTGATATGAACTCACTAAAAGAAATCAAGCAAAGAAACTTAAAGTTGTGATGAAGAAAAGTGTATATGAATGCAAGCGTTGCAAGATCCAAAACTAGAGGTTCTCCCAGATGGAGGGAGAAGACTATGATGATTACTTGTTCCAGTAAACCAAACATACCTCTACATGAGTCATTATAGCATCCGCAATATCCATGGGTTGGAGTTCTACATCATATGAATGCAAAGACTGTTCTCCAGAGAAATTGAACAAAGAGTGTATGAAGAGAAACCTCAAGGCTTTGAGGTATACCAGAAAGACACCCTTGTATGCAGATGGAAGAAGACAACTTGGTGGAGAACCTCCAATGCACAGCAGAAGCATGGTGAAGATTTTATATAACAAAGATATTGTATCAGAATGATTACTCAGAAGATCAGGATGGATTGCCAATCCATGACAAAGATCTCATGATGACAGAAGAAGTGCCACATGGATATGTTCCAGTTTGACCCTTGCCACGATGTTGTGAGATAGAAGGAACCAAAGAGGAATCCAACAATGATATACTTTATTGATCAGAGCTATATGAATCCTTCAGAGAAAACCAGGTTCCAGACTAAAGTACATTTGAGATCAAGCATTACAATATCCGTGATGAAGTTTAGAAAGGAGAAAGTGGTTCTCCAATACATATCTCCACAGATGAGAAGATAAGAAGACATATTGGTAAAGCTTCTATCCAAGATGAACGAGTTTGTTTACTCAAGCTGGAGCTTGTGGATACGACTTCCTTATTGAAAAAGGAAGAGATGACTCCCAAGTTGGGAGGGAGAACTGATATGTTATTGATTGATGGAAAGTCATTTTTCAGTTCAAAAATGGTCTAGGATGAGCAGTTCCTTTCCAGTTCGAAAAGTGTTTTGAGATTTCTGACGGACATGCATTTTCCAGTTCAGAAAATGGTCCTAATCAAATTTTCATTTTCATAATGAAAATGGTTCGATGGATTGTTGATGTACCATAGACAGCGATTTCCCATTGTGGTTAGCATGGGGAATGGTCTAGGGAAGTCTCTCTTCTTGAGGGTTACTCAAGAAGACTGGACCACCTCGTCGAACAACGATTTCCCATTGTGGTTAACATGGGGAATGGTCTGTTTTGGAGGTTGGTGCAAGACATTCATTTCCTAAGGAAATGGTTCAGACAGTCATTCCTTAGGGAAGATTCATTCTCTCCAGGTTGCACTTTGTTTAGTGCCGGATGAATGGCCCAGGCTGGGGAATGGTCCAGGTTCAACAGTCATGGATAGACATTCCTTAGGGAAGACTTATTCTCTCCATGTTACACTTTGTCTAGTATCGGAGGAATGACCCAGGGTGGGGAATGGTCCAGTCTTAGAAATCAAGACATTTATTCTTCCTTGCTTGAGAAGAATAGTCCAGATAGATCATCATTGATGTTTGACCTTCTGAGGGCAGATTCTCTTCCAATATCTCACAAATGTGAGTGGAAGAATGGCTAAGATGATTAAGTTTATATCATAACATTTTTTCTGTGCAGGTTGATATCAGATGATTGTTATGAAGACTGTATGTCTCTAGATAGTAGATGTATACTACTGTGGTGGATGTGCTCTACTGTTTGTGACTATACGTCACTGATCAAGTACCTATGTTCTACTTGGTGTGGTAGTGTACCACTGGATTGTAGTTGTGTACTACTATGGATAGACATAGTTGTGTTCTATTGAATGATATTGTTTCGATTTCCTTGAATACTATCAGCAGTGTTGAAAATGATTATCAACTAGATGGATGATCAATGAACAGAGATTTCCCAGACGAAAAATGGTTCAGGACATTTATTTTTCTAGGACATATGTCCAGATTAGAAGAATGGCTCTTGTGTCACTCTGTGGTGTGAGTGACTTATCTAGCATCATGTCTAATTACTCAGATAGAGTATGGTTTCGAGAGATGATGCAACTGATGAAACTAATGGTGATGATGGTACTCATGATCTAGTCATGATATAGTCTATACAACTATGTTGATGCTACCGGGTGAATGGTATGTTTGTGCTCAAGAAAATTACCTGTAATGCCTCCCTAGATAGGAGGGAGTGTTAATATTATGGTAGTCGTGGAAGGTATTTACCTCCACGTGTAAACCTGATGAGAATAGAATATTACGGGAAGAAAGAAGAAACCCTAATAAGTTGGCTAATAACCCTAGAAGACAAGTCATATCAAGAGGATAATTGGTATTAGGTTATTAGACTACAAGAGAAGAAGTTGGCCAGAAGAAATATTATATACTAAGTAAATAGACACCCAGAATGAGAATTCAGCCCAGGAAGTTAGCCAGAATTAGTATAAATATAAGAGGCCAGTCTTCATTCTGGAAGGCATTCTCAGAATTGCAAAGTAGCACTTGTGCGCACTGCAGTTGCCCAGTTTTTGCGCGAGTTTGGAGGAGAGCTTCCATTGCAGTTGTTTTAGCTAGAAGATTCTAGTTTTGTCTTGGACTATCTCTTGGTTATGGTTTGGACTATCTGATCGGATCTTGTTTGGTGCACTATCCTTGGGGAAAGGTGTGCTACCCTTTGTTTGGCTATCTAGCCTAGGGTTTTCTTCTGGAGTGATTCTTTGTCAAGGTTAAGGTTCTCGGAGGGTGGCTTCAGCCTATGGTTGGGTGACAATAGTGATATTGTCTATGGTAAAAAAATTACATCCAGTATATTCTAACACTACCCAGTAATGTCGTTTCCCCAAAAAAACTATCCTTTGATTTCCTTTGATGGTTATATACCTAATAAGATCTATCCTCTCGGTTTTCTCCCTTAAAATACTGGGCTCCCTCTTTCCTTCAAAGCCTCGACTATGATACCATGTTGAGATATTATTTCAACCCTAGGTATGATTTGATACCATGTTGAAATGCCCCTTAACCTAGCACTCGATAGTTAATTCCAAGAAAAATATATTTACTGAATTAAAGCACAACTAGTTTACTCAACAAAACATGCAGTGGAAGCATAAACAAGGAAACTAAATCAATCACATAAGAACACCAATAATTTTGGGTAAACCCCTGGAAAAACCCTAGAGGGAAAACTAGTCCAATGATTCTTTTATTAAGGTCAAATCGGGGCTCCCGTAACAGGGATAATGGCCCACTGATAGAATTATACACTGCAGAAAAACCTGGAGACTCATGTGCTTTTGTACGGCCTTGTACCAACATGTTTCCCAATACATCTATGACTTTCCTTTCTTGAACCTGTGGAAATCCGTGACTTTTCCTTCTCTAACATGCGGATATTTACGATTGTCTCTATTGACACCCACATATGTGTATGGAAAGCGCCATACGAATCTACTCTTCACTATGGATTATGTCCTCTAAAACCCACCTGTGATTGCTTTTTATCTCTCTCCTCCTTGACATGTATGACCTCTATATGCAAGTCCTTCTCCACCTATCAAGGTATTGAATCACGATCCCCTGTGATCCAACCCTCTCATCAATACTTGGATGAACTCTCTTCAATCAACCAATGAGATCCCCTCACTCTAGTGTAATAAAAATTCCTTTGCTACTAAACTCCTTCCTAGCAAAAGTCCTTTTTTATCCTCAACCTTTGTCTCCCACCAATTCTCTCACAAGTGTATCTCACACAAGTCCCTACCTTGGTTTCTCACCAAGTATTTTGACCTTGACCTCTCGTCAATAGTCTCGACCATGTCAACTCCCTCAACACAAGTGTCTTCCTCCTTCTCTTAGCTTTACTAATATAATCATGAGTTACAATCTATTTCTAATCTCCAAAGTGATCCATGGTTGAGATTACTTCTCACACCCACTTAAGATATAGATTACATGGTGTATTCTAAGCATGTCCTTAAATAACTCAACTCACTAATAAATACAATTTTACTTTAATTAATTGCTTCTAACTAAAGTAAACTCAAGAATAGAATATTTTTTACTACTTCCACATGCAAAAAACATGCCTATGTGGAAGTACCTATCCGACGCTACCAAAAACATCAACATCCTTTAGAGTATAATGCATCTTAGGTGGAAGACATATTCAGGAAGGTTTTCAAACTACATGGTCTTCTGAGATACATAGTAAGTGACCAAGATAACAAGTTTCTCAACACATTTTGTAGTGTATCTAGAGAGTTAGTGAGGGGGGCCGGAGGGCCCATAGTAAAAATAGTGGAGGCCATTCAATATAACGTTGACTAGGTCCACTATATTATTAAATAAGGCCCACTACGGTAATTAGATATAATAAATGTAAGAGGACTTACTAGAAGGTTCTAGTTATGAAAGATTCCCCCTCTAGAATGTTCTTAGGTGGTTGCAGGTAGCACTATATAAATGGGTTCAAGTAATGTAATGGCGTGTGAAGAAGAAGTATTGTATTTTGAGCGGTAGCTCAATAGGAGGATGCCCACTCGAAGAGACAAGTGAACAGGAGAGGATCCCTTCCATAATAGGATCCATTATATGGTGTTTCCCTACCTTAAGGGTTTGAAATAATAAAGTTGAGATTTATTCTATATTGTTCTATGAATATTTTTGGTGTTCCTATATTTGTAGATCTTTGGTACTTAACTAGTTATGAAAGTGTTGAGGACAACACTTTCATAAGGTGTATGGAATGTAGTGTAGCTAGAGAGTTAGTGGGGCAGGGGGCGGACATCCCATAGTGATAATAGTGGAAGCCATTCAATGTAAGGTGGACTAAGTCCACTATATTATTAAATAAGTCCCACTATGGTAGTTAGATATAATAAATGTAAGAGGACTTACTAGAAGGCTCCTCCTCTAGAATTTTCTTAGGTGGTTGGTAGCATTATATAAAGGGGTTCAAGCAATGTAATGGGGTGTGAAGAATAAGTATTGTATTTGGAGATGAAGCTCATTAGGAAGTTTCTTCCTTGAAGAGGCAAATGAACAGGAGAGGATCCCTTCCATAATAGGATCCATTGTATAGCATTTCCCTACCTCAAGGGTTTTATTATGATAAAGTGTGGCTTCTTTTATATTGTTTTGAGCATATATTGTGGTATTTTTGTATTTAGTATTTGGTACTTAACACATATTAGTAGGATTTTTTTAAGTTATAAGGGACAAATTTGACACCTAGTACCAACTATCATCCTTAGACAAATGGGAAGACATAGATCATGGACAAGTGGATTGATGGATACAAGCGAAACTATGTGTCAGGACAAAAGAGGGTGTGGATAAAGTGGTTGCATCTTAGGGAGAACTATTATAATACCACTCATCACAAGTCCATTGGGATTAGTCCATTCAAATTATTGTATGGTTACGATGCTCCATCGTTTGTGGATTTCGAATTTGGGGAGAGTAGGGCCCCCAAGGCCAAATATTGTTTGTAGGAGAGCCAGGACATCTTGAGAGTCCTGAAGGAGAACCTATAGGCCGCCTAGAATCAAAAAAAAATATATGAAAACAAGCATCGGGTGGAGCGTAGCTTTGAGGTTGGGGATTTGGTATTTCTAAGGTTGCAACCATACAAACAATCCTCACTGAAGAAGAGTGGTGTAGAAAATATAAAACCATGTTTCTATGGACCTTATAGGGTGATTAAGAGAATCATATATGAGGAATATGAGTAGGAGTTTCCATCGGGTAGCATAATTCATAATTTATTCCATGTATATTTCCTTAAGAATGAATTGGGTCAACAAATCACCACTTCAACAGATCTTTCTCAATTGGATCAAGAAGGGAATTTGGTTCTGTAACGTCGCCCATCGTTACGACTACAAGCGAAGCAGAAGGTGCAATTTGTTTTTTTGTTTTTAGGCAGGAAAGCAACGACATCACAGTTAACCACACCTAGACGACGAACACACGCACACCGATTAGGCAATAGACAAATTTGACTCCATGCACTGGCACAAGAGAAGCTGGGAGAAACATGCATAAAACAACAAGGAGAAACGACTACCCGTCCGACACAACATGACCACGCCTACAAGCTAAGGGACAACATCCCCCTCCCGACACAATGGCTTTGACGAACAAATACAAGAACCTCAAGGCACATGAACCAAACACATGAAGGTGTTCAACCCATGCACCAAAAGCAAACTTACAACGCTCAACAACACTCACACAGAAGGCACCGACTCTGTCCAAGTTATCATTCATCGTTATCCAATAGGGCGCGCCATGATCCCCTCATCAGGAATCATTTTGTCCCCAGGTGATAAGCACTTCAATAACCTTGGCGCAACATATCCTAATGAGACCAAGGACTCAAGAAAATCCAATGGGTTAGGAAGCAAAACAACTTACAAGAAGACTATGCCCACACCACAAGCAACCGGTCGACCAGACTCTAGATGACGTTACCCAAAAAAAAATGTGCAACCGTTACACGACTTTGCCAACAACCCAAACCATTAATCAAGTCTAAATTAGTCGATAATTACAATTCTAATTTAACATTAATTACAATCTAATTGGGCAGTTCTAAATTAATCCATAATTACAATCTAACTTAGCAATCAACATTATATAACACATTAACAATATCATTGTAGAATGATACAAGTATAACACTTATTAACAAATTAAGTTACAACATGCCTTCTATCTATATTAACCGTACTAAATTAACAAGTTGTCTATTAACACTAAAAAGAAACTACTGAGAAATGACAATGCCATTAAAGCGGGCTATTTTCATGTGGTTTTGTGGATTATAAATAATCGTCATTTCGATGCTACTCGACACAATTTTATTGCTATCTTGTTGTTTATAAATAAATGTCATATCAAGATATTCAATGCAAATTCAATGTTATCTTGTTGTTCCTAAATAAATTTTGTGTCAAGCTAATCAATGCACATTTGATGTTAATTGCTATTTATAATTAAATTCCACCTCGATGTTAGTTTAATGAAATTTAATGCTACCTTGTTGTTCATAATAAATGTCATTCAGATTCATTCCATGCAGTTGATGTTTTTGGTTGTTTAAAAACATTTGTTATTCAATGCTAATCCAACCATTTGCGGTCTATCCATATACTATTAGCTGAGTCGAATTATCACTATGGTCTAATTAAAGGAAATTTTGCAGAACAGAAAGAGTAACTACACATTCGTTGGAAACTAGCAGTCCTACCATTAATGAGTGCAGTCCTGGCATAAAACAATGCAGGAATGCTATGTCTTGCTATCCATCTTTGTTCCTTAAAGTGTTAATCCCCAGTAATTAACAGGAACGATTCTATTCACTGAAATATGATAAATTTGTTTTAATTACTAGAGAAATTATAATTGTCGTCATATCATATTCGTTGCAATTACTTGAGCATTTATATTCGCTGTAATTTCAGTGATAAAAATGTTGATATACCATTCAAGGGGAAAAACAAAACGCAAGTCTACACAGTCAAATTTGTCGAGATATAAAAACGGAGTGAGGCAATTCGTGGGGAAAAATAAACACAGTTTTCCATAGTGATGATGGTAGAGATACTCATTGGGATGAGAAGGGAACTCGTTGGGAAAAATCGCAATCTTACAAATGGAAAATCGCCAAGTACAAATGGGCAAATCGCAGTCATAACCAGTGGCCAAAATCGCCAAGTAGAAGTTGGGAAAAATCGCAATCTTACAAATGGAAAATCACCAGGTAACAAATGGGAAAATCATAGTCATAATAGGTGGTAAAAACACAGCCTTAACAAGAAATGATTACAGTCTTGACAATGGCAAAATCGTCAGGTAACAATATAACCAGCGATGAAAACACGTTCAATATAAAAACGCAGAGCAATATAACCAGCAATGAAAATGCATTCCATATATAAAATGCAGAGCTAAAAATCATGGTTAAGGGTGTGTAAGGTTGGGGTTGAAATAATGGCAACGATGGACCATAAAAAGGATAAATCGAAGTGAAATGAAAACTGAAATTTGCATGCAAATTCACTACCCATCCCTCAAGCAAATACTAGAAAAATTTTGCTGTGTAAATGAAAGAAATGTCAGCATATGTATATAATTGCAGGTAGATATAAAACTAGCAGCCCTATCATAAGAATGAGTGCCAACATATCAACAAATGTAGGCATATAAAATGTTGCTATCCATGATAAGCCAATCCTTAAGAATAAATCTTTGTCCACAGTGAACCACGTGGTTGTTCATTAAAGCTATCAATCCACACGCAACAATCCAAAACGCAGAGATTGGGCCTTCAACTCAGATGTTATCAATCAAGGAAAAATAAGGATAATCCTTCAAGGAGACGCAAGGGTTTTTGGAGTTAGGCAATGAGACGCAGAGTTACTCAGTCGCCAGAAGGCGCAATGACCATCAATCAACCAAGAACAATCAACAGGGGTAGACGACCAGGCAGAAGCATCCTTCGCTCATCATCCACGCACAGAAAAGCAGGGTGTTAGGATCTATAGGTCTATTAACACCGAAGTGAGGACCGTCAATCCAGCTCCTGGCCGACTGCTTAGGTGAGGACTGATGATCTAGGGACAAGGGCGAAGTAAGAAGTGCAAACTCATCACAAAATCAATAAAACCATAGGACAATAACAACATTCAAGAATCGATTGCCAAGGGAATTAAGTCAAGTAGCAAACTTAAGGCTAAGGAAATTTAAGTTCTCAATTAAACTGTTAAGTTCAACACCTTTTTTACACAATTAAAAATACATAAACGAAGGCGTAAGGTTTATAACAATCTAACATGCAAAATACAAGCAAGCGTACAGTAGCCCAAGTCGCCTGCTCCGAGTAGTTGTCCCACGCGCTCCGTGTAGCTCCTGCTTTTCGACCGATGAGACTTCATTGCCCCGTACATGTGTCACCCATCCCCTTCATTGCACCATAAATTAATTTCATTAATTAATTAATTACTCCTATTTCCCTCACCCACCTAAAAGCATTTCTAGAATTGCTCCTAAGTGTCCCCATATTCCCTTACACATTTTAATGACTTCCCCCTTACTAATTTACTAGTTGAGTTTAATTTAGAAAGTTCTTAAATGCTAGATACCTTACTAAGTTAGTCTTTCTGCTTTTTCCTTGTGTTTCCCCTTTCTTTTTTATGTATCCTACTTTTTCCTAGTTTCCTAATTCTTTTAAATTTCCCTCTTTCCCTTTTCATTTAAAACTCAATATGGCAAGTGTAGAAAATTACCTTTTTCCCCTTTTCCTTTTTAATTAATAAATTTTTAATTAGCATATGTAGCAACACAATTATTTCCCCTTTTTCCCCCTTTTTAAATTTTATCCCCCAAAAGATTTTTATAAATTAATTGAATTGCTTACCCCCTTCTCGTCACATGATTAATGATGATTATCATTATTATATATATAAGTATCACTTAGACCTAGAATTTATTTTCCTAGGCTGGGCGACATTTTATTAGGGAAATTGTTTTAAATCTTTCTCATCACATTATTAATTCTAAGGCCATATAGGTTTATTCATTTATTATTTAACAATACGACGTGCCCTTCAGGATGCACTAGGTGCTCCAAGGGTGCCACTCACCTCATTATATTTCCCTTGTGTGGCATGCCCTTCAGGACGCACTACATGCTCCAAGGGTGCCACTCGCCTCTTTCTATTTTTCTTGCGTGACGTGCCCTTCAGGACGCACTCCGTGTTCCAAGGGTGTCACACACCTCTTGACTGACTTGGTAGACATCAAAAACCTTGGATTTAATACTCCGACAGGTGATCTTGTGGGATACTAAGGGCCTCTAAGGAATAAGGCCCCTGCCTTATTGCACACCCCTTAGAATCATCGTGAGAGACTATCGCAGTCGGCCCTCACGACATCGTGGGTCTTCTCAAACTAGGTAATAGTTAACCTACATTTCGAGCCACGACGAGAGTGATAGTAGGTTGTGGAAGGGTTTTTGTCCACACCTCTCTCTCAACGTCTTTGGTTATCATGCATGACCCCTCTACTCCACATGTGAGTCTGGTAGGTAAGTTGTCGTCGGCCTACATCATCAATGAATCGTGTCAGACTAAAATCCATAATCATAACATCTAAGCAAATGCACATAGGTCATATATACAACAATCAAACCCCAATTTTCCACTCCCTGACTCGGTCCGGAGTCCAAAGGGTTTCATCAATGCCTCTGCATCGTTGAGGTCCAAAATCCTGCACACTCAGGAAAACCGAGTCAATAGCACCTGTCTATATCAATACAACAAAATAACATGTCATCAATCCATAACGCCTCATAATCATAATCAAATGCCCAATAGTATAATAATTCTGATCACTTGCAAGCAAGTGTCCTCAAAGAATAATTTTGTTCAGTGTGTGCAAGAGTGAGATGTTACATACACCCCCTCTTGGTCTAAACTTTGTCCTGAAGTTTCACAGTATAAAAGTGTCGAAATAATGTGTATCACAATATCATAAATCTATCTATCAAACATAAATGGAAACTATTGGCGCATATCATATGCGTCCTTCCAGGTCGCCGAGTACGGACTATAGTTGTCCCACTAGAACTTGACCTAATCTAATGTTCGACGCCGTAGTTGTCGAATGCGATGATCCAGGATTCAGATCAGCTCAGCCGTGAGCGCCCCCTCATCCGATACCTGCAAGGAACTCATGTCAATAACATGTGTAGGATCACCAATATAATGTCTCAAAACAGATACGTGAAAGACATTGTGCATACGCCTCAAAGAATCAAGCAAGGCTAGTCGATAGGCCATGGGCCCCTTCCTCTCCACAATCTCGAAAGGTCCCACAAACCTAATAGAGAGTTTAGCTCCCTTTCCAAACTTGATCGAACTCTTATGCGGTTTTACCTGCAAGACGACTCGATCACCAACTTCGTAACTACGATCGACACTGTGCGCATTGACATAACTCTTATGTCGATCCTGCACTTCTTTAATCTTTTTTATTATTATTTTCATTTTCTCTTCCATTTCTTGGATCTCTTCTGGTCCCACCAGGACCCTATCCTCAAGTCGATCCCAACTCAAAGGCATATGACATAGTCGCCCGTAAAGAAACTCGAAAGGCGCCATCTTAATGGTTCTTTGGTAACTATTGTTATAACGAATTCCACCAGTGGCAAGAATTCTTCCCAAATTTTTTGTTGGCCCATCACATACACGCGCAACATGTCCTCGAAGGTCTAGTTTGTTCATTCGGTCTGCTCATCAGTCTCTAGGTGATACGCAGTACTAAATTTAGGTTGGGCTCCCAAGGCCTCTTGGAAACTAGTCCAAAATTGTCCAGTAAACACCGATCCTCGATCGGATATAATCCTCTTAGGCACACCATGCAGCCTCACAATCTCATTGATGAAAAATCTAGCTATGTCAGGTGCCTAATACATCGTACACACAGAAATAAAATGAGCACTCTTCATCATAGTGTCGACTACTATAAAAATCGAGTCATGTCTCCTTGCCATCAGTGGCAATCCAACAATAAAATCCATCGAAATAACTTCCCATTTCGATTCGAGAATAGTGTGTGGTTGTAGTAATCCTACTGGATGTCTATGTTCAGCTTTTACCTGCTGACATTCTAGACATCTAGCCACATATTTTACTATGTCTACCTTCATTCCTTTCTAGAAGAATAAGGGGTTAAGGTCCACCCTCATCTTCGTGACTCCTGGGTGAGCCATGTATACTGCTCTATGAGCCTTGTTTAGGATCAATATCCTCAACTCATCGTTTGGTGGTACGTAAATTCGATTTTTAAACCTCAATAATCCATCGTCGTCAAACGTAAATCTTTCAAATATTGGTACCATCATTGTGTTTTGTCTGATAAAATCCTCAACCTATTTGTACTAGTCATCGTCACACTGCAAAGTTAGAATCTTTTCACATAGATTCGTCTGAAGAGGCAACACCGAAAATATGTGTGGTCTCCAACTCAATGCATCTGCCACTCGGTTCACTGTTCCTTTTATGTAAGAAATCTTGAAATCGTACTCGCTAAGCAATTCTGACCAACGTCGTTGTCGCGTGTTCAAGTCACTTTGCGTAAAGATGTGTTGTAGTCCACAATGGTCTATCTTTAGTTCAAATTTGCATCCAAATAGGTAGTGTCTCCAAACTTTCAAGGCATAAACAATGGCTAACAACTCCAAATCATGCGTCGCATAGTTCTCCTCATGCCTTCTTAGTTTCCTCGAGATGTAAGCGATCACTCGATCGTCTTGCATCAAGACTCTGCCTAAGCCTTCCTTGGATGTGTCAGTGCATACCAAGAAGTTCACGTCCATGTCAGGGACCTTTAGTATAGGTGTCGTTGTCAACAGCTCTTTGAGCTTCCGAAAAGCTTTTGTGCATTTCTCAGTGCAAACAAACATCTTGTTCTTCTTCTGCAACTCCATGATCAGATTTACTATCTTCGAAAATCCCTCGATGAACCGTCAATAGTATCCTACTAAACCCATGAAGCTACACACTTCTGGGACATTCATCAGTGCAGGACATTTCATAATAGCCTCGACCTTTGCTGGATCCATGGAGATACATTTGCTGGAGATGACATTCACTAAGTAGTGAATCTTAGATTTATAAAATGAGCATTTGGACAACTTCCCATATAATTTGTGCTCTCGCGGACACTATAGTACCAAGCACAAGTGCTCATCATGTTCCTCCATTGTCTGAGAGTAAATCAAAATATCGTCAATGAATACTTGGACGAACTTGTCCAAGTACTCGTGGAACACCCTATTCATTAAACTCATAAATACCCCTGGGGAGTTTATCAATCCAAATGGTAAAACAGTAAACTCGTAATGACCAAACCTCGTCTTAAAAGTGGTCTTAAGGACATCATCCTCCTTGATCTGTAACTGGTGATACCCTGATCACAAATCGATCTTTGAGAACATCGTCGCACCCTTCATATGATCGAACGGATCATCAATCCTCGGAAATGCATATTGATTCTTTATCGTTTCCTTGTTCAATTGATGGTAGTCAATGCAGAGCCTCGACGACCCATCCTTCTTTCATATGAAAATAACATGTGCACCCCATGGTGACACACTTGGACGTATACCCAGGTCCAACAACTCCTTCAATTTCATTCTCAACTCTCTTAACTTCAGGGTCAACATCTGATAAGGTGTTCTTGTTATCGGTTCAGTCCCCGGTTCTAGGTCTATGGTAAACCCCAATTCCCTCTCTGGTAACATTCCAGGTAACTCCTCTGGAAAGACATTTGCAAACTCTCTCACCACTAAAAGGTGTTCTAGACCTTTCGCTACTCCCCTTTCGTTTAACGCAAGGATCACATAAATATTACACCCCTTGCGCATGCTCTTCCGTAGTTGTAAGGAAGAGATGAACCTTAGCGAAACTCCCTGGTTCCGGCCTATAATCATGTACCTCTGTCCCTCATCATAAAACAAACTCAACCATTTCATCTTACAGTTGAGTATCGCCTCATGCGATTCCAACCAATCCATACCAATCACGACGTCATAAGATCCTAAGATCGTGACGTACAGGTTGGCCCTAGTGACAAACTCTCCCAGGTTAAGGGTACAAACCATAACCTTTCCTCCAACCTTCTGTTTGGCTCCCGAAGCCATATCTACAAATATAAACTCATCATGTTCGACTAACTTTAACTTAATACTTTTTAGCGCTGCACCAGAAATGAAACTCTCAGTAGCACCAGGATCTATCAAAATACTAAGGGTCTAGTCAACGATGGTACCTGACATCTCAAGCACAGACGACTGGTGCTCTGTCTGGCGATTATTCACCGCCACATGAATCCAATGGGCCTTGCCCAAATATCCCACGGTAGTGGCTCCAACTGATCTAGACTCTCTAGTTCTCTCCACTAGGCAGTCACACTGGTAGTGTGGCTCCCCACACGTCCAACACCCCTTCTTTGGTCCAGTACTCCTAGTACCCAAAGTAGAAAATGATGGCCCACCGGCCTGGAATCGTGGTATGTTCTATTGAACATGCCTAAACTGTTGTTGTTGCGGTCGATGATGTTGTTGATGTTGTGATCCCCGATAAGGTGTCCACTGTTGAGGCATCGGTCATTGAGGTGTAGTGAAAGTGGATCCTCTCTGGAAGCCACAATATCTAGGCATATGTCTGGCTAGTGTCTGATGTTGTTGCACACCAGATGAC
Organism: Picea glauca; assembly: GCA_000966675.3. Taxonomy (NCBI): domain Eukaryota; kingdom Viridiplantae; phylum Streptophyta; class Pinopsida; order Pinales; family Pinaceae; genus Picea; species Picea glauca. The sequence continues at coordinate 884,178 of JZKD02S1674683.1, forward strand.
ACCTATCGTGTCAGTCTCGCTAGATTCCTGCTTTGACTCCCTCTAACAAGCTCCTCCTCTAATATGACGGCCTTCTGAATGACATCATGCAAGGTTTGAGGCATCAGAATCCTAACATTTACACATATACTTCCATTAAGGCCAAACACAAACCTGTTGACCTTAATTTTTTCAGTATTAATATGCGGAGCATACCAAAGCAGCTCCATAAAACAGGCCTCGTACTCGGGCACCGTACGGCCGCCCTGTCATAAAGCGTTGAACTCACTGAGTTGATTCAATGAATTCATTTTATAGGTACCTCTCTCAGAATCGTTCCTCAAACAGTTCCCATGACACGTCTTCGAAGGACATGCTCAGTTGCAGCAGGAGCGTCTTCCACCATAGAAGAGCGCTCCCCTTCAGTTGAAAGACTGGCATGCGGACCTTCATGTTGGAGGTATAGTCACGAAGTGAAAATACATTGCCATATTCTCCAACCATGTCTCAACAGCTGTGTCATCCGGGGCACTAAAGAACTTGGGAAATTTGACCTTCTCAAGTTCGCAGTGAATGCTACTAGTACCGACCGAAGTGCACAGTGGACCCTCAGGGGGTGCCTGCGCCCTGGCCTCATCTCTGTCCAAATGGTTGATCAGTGCCTCAGACATCCACTAGAAAGACCTCATTATCCCAACCACATCACCCACTGCTATCTACTCATGCCTGACAACCTGTTCATCTCCCTTGGGGTTAGACCCCTCAGGCGTGGATGCTATTGGAGGTGTCATGCCTCCTCCCTTAGCCCCTCATCGTCTGCCTTTGCGGCATCCTCTAACCATGATTACCTACATGAATACAAGTCAACTTAATTAGCAACATTATAATCAAATATCATATCAACGACATCCATAGTGATCCCAACTCGCGAGTTGAACCCGCTCTGATACCATGTGTAATGCCCCCTGATCGTTACGACTACAAGTGAAGAAAAAGATGGAATTTTTTTTTGTTTTTATGTAGGAAGGCAACAACATCACAGTTAACCACACCTAGATGATGAACACATGCACACTAAATAATAAATAGACAACTTTGACTCCACACACTGGCACAAGAGCAACTAGGTGAAACATGCATAAAACAACAAGGAGAAATGACTACCCACCCCACACAACATGACCACGCCTACAAGATAAGGGACAACATCCCCCTCCCTACACAATGGCCTTGACGAACAAAGACTAGAACCTCAAGGTGCACAACACTCACACGGAAGGAGCCGACTTCGTCCAAGTTATCATTCACCACTATCGAATAGGATGCACCATGATCCCCTCATCAAGAATCATGTTGTCCCCATGTGATAGACGCGTTAATAACCTTGGTGCAACATATCCTAACGGGACCGAGGACTCAAGAAAATCTAGCGCGCTAGGAGGCGAAACAACTGACAAGAAGACTATGCCCACACTCCAAGCAACCGCTCGACCAGAATCCAAATGAAGTTACCAAAAAAAATGCACAATAGTTACGCCTTGCTATCCATCAATGTTCCTTAATGTGTTAATCCCCAGTAATTAACATGAACAATTCTATTAGTTGAAATATGATAAATTTGATTTAATTACTAGAGCAATTATAAATGTCATCATATGATATTCATTGCAATTACTTGAGCATTTATATTCGCTCTAATTTCAGTGATAAAAACGTTGATATACCATTCAAGGGGAAAAACAAAACACAAGTCTACACAGTCAAATTCTTTGAGATATAAAAACGAAGTGAGGCAATTCGTGGAGAAAAATAAACGTAGTTTTCCACGGTGATGAAGGCAGAGATACTCGTTGGGATAAGAAGGGAACCCATTGGGAAAAATTGCAGTCTTACAAATGGTAAATCACCAGGTACAAATGGGCAAATCGCAGTCATAACCAGTGGCCAAAATTGCTAGGTAACAGTTGGGAAAAATCGCAGTCTTACAAATGAAAAATCACCAGGTAACAAATGGGAAAATCGCAGGTGGTAAAAACACATCCTTAACAAGCAACGATTGTAGTCTTGACAATGGAAAAATCGCCAGGTAACAATATAACCAGTGATGAAAATGCATTCAATATAAAAACGCAAAGAAATATAACCAGCAATGAAAACGCATTCCATATATAAAACACAGAGATAAAAATCACAGTTGAGGGTGTGTAAGGTTGGGGTTGAAATAATGGCAATGAAAGACCATAAAAAGGATAAATCAAAGTGGAATGAAAACAAAAATTTGCATGCAAATCCACTACCCATCCCTCAAAAAAACACCATAAAAATTTCACTATGTAAATGAAAGAAACATCGGCATACATATATAATTGCAGGTAGATATAAAACTAGCAGCCCTATCATAAGAATGAGTGTCGACATATCAACAAATGTAGGCATATAAAATTTTGATCTCCATGATAAGGCAATCCTTAAGAATAAATCGTTGTCCACAATGAACCATGTGGTTGTTCAATAAAGCTATCAATCCACATGCAACAATCCAAAACAAAGAGATTGGGCCTTCAACTCAGAGGTTATCAATCAAGGAAAAACAGGGATAATCCTTCAAGGAGACACAAGGGTTTTCGGAGTTAGGCAATCAGACGCAGAGGTACTCATTCGCTAAAAGGCGCAATGACCATGAATCAACATGGGTAGACGACTGGGTAGAAGCATCATTCGCTCATCATCCACGCATAGAAAAGAAGGGCGTTAGGATCTATAGGTCTATTAACACCGAAGTAACAACCGTTGATTCGTCTCCTGGCCGACTGCTCAGGTGAGGACTGATGATCTAGGGACGAGGGAGAAGTAAGAAGTGCTAACTCATCACAAAATCAATAAAACCATAGGATGGTCAAAACATTTAGGGATCGATTTCCATGGGAATCAAGTCAAACAGAGAACTTAAGGCTAAGGAAATTTAAGTTCTCAATTAAACTGCTAAGTTCAACACCTTCTTTACATAGTTAAAAATACAGAAATTAAGGTGTAAGGTTTATAATAATCTAACATGCAGAATACAAGAAAGCATACTGTAGCCCAAGTCGCCTGCTCCGACTAGTTGTCACATGCACTCTGTACAGCTCCCGCTTTCCGAGCGATGAGACTTCACCGGTAACTCCCAGAAAATGCTAGGGGTACTCTTATTCCCCCTTTCTTCCCCAAGCCGCAAAAGGGCCACGCACACTAAACCAGATAACAGCTAGCTCCCATCTCACCTCGCAAGGCCGAGCTACCACTCCTCACCGAGCTGATATCCTAACTCCCACAACTAAGTCAGTCAAGTCTAAATTTCTATAGTGTAATGTTATGCATCACAGAAGAGATCCATCCTCCTCCTCCTCCCTCCTTTATATAGAGTTTCTAAGTCATTTACTTTCCCAAAATCTCATTTAATTTATTGTTCTATAATTTAATTCATAAAAAATCCTCCCTGTACATGTGTCACCCATCCCCTTCATTGCACCATAAATTAATTTCATTAATTAATTAATTACTCCTATTTCCCTCACCCACCTAAAAGCATTCCTAGAATCACTCCTAGGTGTCCCCATATTCCCTTACACATTTTAATGACTTACCCCCTTACTATTTTACTAGTTGAGTTTAATTTAGAAAGTTCTTAAATGCTAGATACCTTACTAAGTTAGTCTTTCTGCTTTTTCCTTGTATTTCCCCTTTCTTTTTATGTTTCCCTCTTTTTCCTAGTTTCCTAATTCTTTTAAATTTCCCTCTTTCCCTTTTCATTTAAAACTCAAATTGGCAAGTGTAGAAATTTACCTTTTTCCCATTTTCCTTTTTAATTAGCATATGTAACAAAACAATTATTTCCTCTTTTTCCCCTTTTTTAAATTTTATCCCCCAAAATATTTTTATAAATTAATTGAATTGCTTACCCCCTTCTCGTCACATGATTAATGATGATTATCATTATTATTTATTTATTTTTATTTTTATTTCTATATATATATATATATATATATATATATATTTATTTTTTTTTTATCACGAGTATCACTTAGACCTAGACTTTATTTTCCTAGGTTGGGCGACATTTTATTAGGGAAATTGTTTTAAATATTTCTCATCACATTATTCGTTCTAGCTCCATATAGATTTATTCATTTATTATTTAACAATGCGATGTGCCCTTCAGGATGCACTAGGTGCTCCAAGGGTGCCACTCGCCTCATTTTTTTTCCCTTGTGCGACGTTCCCTTTAGGACGCACTACGTGCTCCAAGGGTGCCACTCACCTCTTTCCGTTTTTCTTGCGCGACATGCCCTTCAGGATGCACTTCGTGCTCGAAGGGTTCCACTCGCCTCTTGACTGACTTGGTAGACATCAAAACCCCTAAAGTCAATACTCCGCTAGGTGATCTTGTGGGAGACTAAGGGCCTCTAAGGAATAAGGCCCATGCCTTACTGTGTGCCCCTTAGAATCATCGTGAGCGAGTGTCGTAGTCGTCCCTCACGACATCGTGGGTCTTCTCGAACTAGGTAATCGTTAACCTACAGTTCGAGCCACGATGGGAGTGCTAGTAGGTTGTAGCAGGGTTGTTGTCCACACCTCTCCCTCAACGTCTATGGTTATCGTGCGTGACCCCTCTACTCCACATGTGAGTCTTCTCGACAAGTTGTCGTTAGCCTGCATCATCAACGAATCGTATCAGAATAAAATCCATAATCATAACATCTAAGAAGATGCACATAGGTCATATATACAACAATCAAACCCCAATTGTCCACTCCCTGACTCGATCTAGAATCCAAGGGGTTTCATCGATGCCTCTACATCCTCGAGGTCCAAAATCCTGCACACTCAGGAAAACCGATTCAATAGCACCTGTCTATGTCAATACATCAAAATAACATGTCATCAATCCATAATGCCTCATAATCATAATCAAATGCCCAATAGTATAATAATCTGGATCACTTGCAAGAAAGTGTCCTCAAATAATAAGTTCGCTCAGTGCGTGCAAGAGCGGGATGTTACAGGTTCTGAATCTAGAAGGGATTATTGATGTCAAAGAGAGGAGGATAAAGAGTAGAGTGATTCGGGAGTACCTAGTCAGATGGAAATATTTTCTAGCAAAGGATTCCACCTGGGAGGAAGAGCAGATCTTATAGTATCCTGGTTTGAAGTTTCTTGGGGACAAGCAATATAGGGAAGGGAGGACTATGATGTCCCCTTCCTCTTGATCGTGACAGAAGATGAATTAGTATCCTATATGATTCTCGTAGGCTATAGTCGGTAAATAAAAGAGAGTTAAAGGAGGGGTTATTTAATGTCACTTAGCTAGGATATGTTATTTTCTAAAGTGACATTAAGTAAAAAGGTAAATTATTAATTACTTAAACATTAAAAGTGACTTTTAATTTTTAAGTAAAAATTAAAAGGAGAATAAGGTTCATGTTTGATTTGGTCAAAAAGGGGAAATATATAGAAGGCTTGGAAGAAGAATAAAAGTATGGATAGCACTTCACTTTGGAATTATGATTTAATCTCTTGTTTGGAGTGCTCTTGAGAACCAAGTTTTTGTTGGGGTTTTGAAAAAAATATTCCATTGTGGTTTGGTTTTCGTGGTGCAACATCCACCCTAACTAGACAAAGGAGGAGATCCACATAGGGTCTTCACTTGAGCTTCATTTGGTGATTCTTTTTAGTGTGGAGGAATAACAAGAAAAGAGGTTTGTAGGGTTCCTTTAAGGGGGTTGATTCATCTAATTGGAGGTCTAGAGCAGCCATGTGGGGTTTTTGGAATTTGAAAGGCTATTGGTGTTTGTTAAAGGGGGTGATCCACTCATTAGCAGAATTGTGAGGCCTGTTAGCAATTCTGGAGCAGGTCGTGAGGTCTAGAGGGGGGTGTGGGGTGTCATTGGCAGGTCGTGAGGGATTTTGGAATAGGTTGAGAGGGATTGAGGGATATGTGGCACTTGGGAGGGGTCGATTGTGGTCTCTTAAGGGTTTTGTCCCCTTCCTTATTGCAGGTCACGTGACTAGAGGTTCCATGAAGGAATTTTAGAGAGTGTCGAGTCTCCCTTTTTGCAGGTTTGTGTGGATGGGAGGAGCTATGAGGCATTGGGAGGGGTCGAGTTGTCTTGGCAAGGGTTTTCAGCTGAGGTTTTATCTATTAGAAGGACCATAGCATAACTCCCAGGTTTTTGAGTTGTTTATTGTGTGCTTCTTTGGTTTACTGCAGTTTCCATAGAATCCAATAAAAGACTTGTAATGTTGTTGTATTTGGGTTCCATTCATAATAAAATGCCATGATGTATTTTCTAGTTCAGGTGTACTTGAAAGTATTGCAATATGACTGACAAAATTATTTATCAAGAATGCATGCAAATTGTTTGTGGAAAGTTATCAAACAAGTTTTTTTCATCAAAACATATGTAATGCAAAGTATTTGACAAAAGCACACAAAGAAGACAACATTGTTGGACAAAAAACATAATATCTTAGCCTAGCAAGTATTGGGGATATTTCAATCTCCTCCTTTCTTAAGGTCCCATAAACCAATTTTGGTATCATTGGATGTTAATCATCATCACCATCATCGTTATATATTAGATTGAAAAAAATTGAGAAATGTTTTACATTTGAGGGTGAGGACTTACACGCTAGAGCTATGCTAGTTGTACTTGCATGCAATTGTTTATTAAATTAAAACTAAGTTTGATAATATATCTCATTATATAATTTCCTTTGGTAATATGTGCTCATCATATATTTGTGTTGTTTATTATATTCATATTCTAATCACATTCATTTTATTTCCTTTTATTGTCTTGAGTGTCTTAGCATTATCTTTTTTGTATTGCTATTTGCAATTTGTTCCATGTTATTTGATATCATTGCATGTCATGTAGTTCACTCCCGCCTTTAAAATACTATTATTGATACCTTCGCTAAATAGTTATTTAAATAAATGCAATTTGTTCATTTTGAAGTGTAAGATCACTCAAATCAATGCACTAAAGAATTTTGCACTATTTCATAAAAGCTAATGATATAGTGGAAAATATTTTATTTATGATACATATATGTGTTGTGTGTGTGTGTGTGTGTGTGTGTGTCAATTTTCAAATCCATGTTGAGCACGAAAGGAATTACATATCTCCCCTCACTCACATAAAGTGAAACTAGTGTTAGCACATTGAACTATATCTAATAACGATATTGAAATATTTTAATTACACATCTACTCATACTAGGTTGTAGAAAGAACCTCTAGATGAAATCATTTTGGATCTATATTGTGTTATATATATCCCTTTCCATTTAATTCATTCAATATTGAAATTTAAAATCAATTTTCCCATTTCAACAATTTTTTTGAATATGTTTGAAAATTTAATCTAGAATCCTTTGCTCATAAATTTCACTAAACTAAATAATGTAATTTTAAGGTCACGACCAAGCCAGTCACCAAATTGGTGTATAATATCCCCTTGTTTGTGGGACAAGGGACCCCCTCGGCACAAGTATTTGACTGCTAAAATATACAGAGGTATACATACCCTACCCCCCTATGGATTTGATATTGTGACCTCTTAGGAGGAAACACATGTTCTTAACCATTAGGCCCACTCAGGTTGTATAAGAGTGGACCTAATGGTTAATATCTTGTGTTTCCTCATTAGAGGTCACATATTCAAATCCAGAGCTAGACTTTAGCACTCACTACACTCAGGAGATCCCCCATTTTGGTGCAACTCATTATATGTCAAATCACCATCCCTTGTTTATCATCACCATTACCTTAAAAATAAATAAATAAATAATAACAATTATTATTATTATTATTATTATTATTATTATTATTATTATTATTATTAGTTTACTCATCAAATCACATCCCTTGCTATCTTATCCTACCTTAAAATAAATAAATAATAATAATAACAATTATTATTATTATTTTGCGGAAGGTATATCTTAGGGATAGCTTTTGTTGAAAACCTATCAATTGGTTAACAAATTTTCAAAAAACACCTTTTCTCATGTGAGGTATGTGTTATATTATTTGCACACCTAGCTCTTTTACCTCAATAAACGTGTCATATTTTTAACCTCGTTTTTGTGTTGCCTTGATTTTCATGTCCATTGTTGGGCAGTTTTCGGCACATGGTTTTTTGCTGATGGTTTTCTATTTTTGGTTAAGGAATTAGGGTTGTTTACTAATCCAGGTCATTGGGTTAGGGTTTTGGATGCTACTGGCTCCTATATGTATATTGTATTGTAAAAAATGTATGATAGTGAATGAATATAGAATATGTTGGTTTTTCCGGTTTGGGTTTCCAAGGGAAAAATCACTATGTAATGTGTGTATTTTCCATTGTATCTTTTTTGTTCTTTTAATAGAAATCTATTTGCAATAAAATATTGTACAAGGTTAAAATATACATTTTAGATCAAAGAAATTATTGGCTTCAGGGGAGCGCCTTTGTGGTCAAGGGTTTGGCTCGGGACTGTGATAAGGCTTGTTATAGTGGGATATTTGTGGTATTGATTCTTCAGGTGAAGAGAAATGGCGACCAATTTGAAAATGGAGATCGAGAAGTTTAATTGGAAAAGTTTTGAGTTGTGGAAGCTCAATATGGAAGACCTGTTGGTGGACACATATCAATGGATCATGGTGGATCTAGGTACTCCACCTACATGAACTTTAACAAATGACTAGAAAAATTTGGATCGGAAGGTGAAGAGGACAATCCGACTTTGTCTCTCAAATTCAATATTATTGAATGTGTTAGAGGAAGCTACAACCAAGGATTTACGGGATAAGTTGGGGAAGTTGTATCATTCTAAGTCCCTAGTAAATAAATTATTCCTGAGAAATAAGCTATATAATCTGAGGATGAGAGATGGAGACTCGGTGGTAGAGAATTTGAATGCCTTCAATACTGTGGTAAGTCAGTTAGTATCTATTGAGATTAAAATTTTAGATGAAGATAAGTGTATCAGTTTATCGTTCTCTTTACTAGACTCATGGAATAGACTGGTTGTGCCCATAGGTAGTAATACAACTTCTATGAAGCTTGATGAAGTGGTCTCATTCTTGTTGTCGAAGGAAATGAGACGGAAGAACATGGAAGGACATAGAACAGATGCATTATTTGCAAGAGGACGTTCCTAGGAAATAAATAGATCTAATTCCTCAAGTGGGATATCTAAGTCTAAGGGTATATATAAATCTCTCGAAAAGTTTATAAAGGTATGTTTCAGATGTGGAAAACAAGGGCACTACAAGAAGCAATGTAGATCCAAATTTGAGAAAAATAAGGGATCTGAAGAAGCTCCTTCTACAAAACAAAATACCTCCAAGGAAGGAGGGGATGTGTACTTGGATTCTTCAATCACACATGTAGATCATGAGGCATGGTTGGTTGACTTGGGTGCATCCTTTCATATGATTCCCCACATGGAGTGGTTCTATGAATATGAAAGGTATGATGGAGGTAATGTTTTCCTAGGTGATGACTCGACAACCAAAATCATAGGACGAGGAAAACTCAAGATGAGGATCATAGATGGAAGGATTAGAAAAAAACTCGGTGTTCTACACATCCTAGGATTAGCCAGAAATTTGATTTTTGTAAAAAAAATGGACGATCCAGGGGTAAAAACAATATTTGAAAAGGAAACTTGCAATATGGTTTGAGGAGCAATGGTGTTACTGAAGGGAGTTCGGTTTGGAACTATGTATAAGATGCAAGGAAGCACTATTAGTGATGGGTGTAATAGTTCCATTGTTCCTGATATTGGAGTTGAAGAAGAAATAACTCCTACAGTCTCTAGAGAAAAGGTTATGATGTGGAATCAAAGACTGGGGCATATCATATAGAAGGGTCTTCAACTACTACACAGTAAAAGTATGGTTGAAGTGTGTCTAACTTCTCCCTGGATTTTGATTTTTGTGAACATTCTGTATATGGGAATCAGAATCGGGTAAGATTTCCCTCTAGTGTAATGAGGCAAGAAGGAATTTGACAACTAGTTCACAGTGATGTGTTTGGAACTGTGTTGGTTCCATCATTCGGAAGATTTATGTACTATGTCTCATTTACAGATGACTTCTCGAGGAATACTTGGATATATTTTCTCAGGAAGAAATATGAAGTCTTTGACAAGTTTAAATAGTTTAAGGATCTTGTTGAGAATCAAACAGAGAAAAGAATTAAGGTGTTGAGGACAGATAACGGTGGAGAGTTCTATGGAAATGAATTTGAATAATTTGGTAAGAAGTGTGGTATAGCAAGGTAGAATACTACTCCATATACACCTCAACGGAATGGAGTTGCAGAAAGGATGAACAAGACACTGAAGGAAAAAGAAAGGTGCATGCTCAGTGGTGTTGAGTTAGAGAAAGAATTATGGGTAGAGGCAGTGGGTATTACATGTTCCCTGGTCAACGGATCACCCTCATCAACACTGGATGACAAGATTCCACAAGAGTTATGGACTGCTAAGAAACCTTCTCTTACACATCTCAATGTATTTGGTTGTGAGACATATGTTCATGTTCCAAAGGAAAACATGAGTAAGCTAGATAAGAAGGTTGAAAAATGTATCTTTATTGGGTATAAATATGGTCTCAAAGGTTATAATCTTTGGAACCCATAAACTAAGAAGGTTGTGTATATCCGAGATTTGGTATTTAGAGAAATGAATGACGTTGTTAAAAAGGAAGTCCTACCAAGTAAGGAAGAACCAGAGATAATAGAGTTTGAGCCAAAGGATGATGAATCAGACTCTACAAAAGAACAGGAATCAGAAGAAGAAGATCTTCATACTCCAGTATTGAGGAGATTGGTGCGGGAAAGAAGGCTACCCAAAAGTTATACTCCATCTGATTTCTGTTCAAATTTTTCTTTGTCTATTACTGATGATGATCCTAGAACTGTTAGGGAAGCAGTGGATTCATAGGATGGACAACTTTGGAGAAAGGCCATGGCTGAAGAAATGAAATTCTTGGATAAGAATGAGGCTTGGGATCTAGTGGAGTTGTTGACTGGAAGAAATCTCATTGGTAGAAAATGGGTATTTAAAAAGAAGTTGAATGCAAGACGAAAAGTGGAGAAATACAAATCTCGGTTAGTAGATAACGGTTATTTCCAGGTTGAGGTAATTGATTTTGGTGATATTTTTTCTCCTGTTGCCAAGTTAACTTATATTAGATTTATGTTATTTGTTGTTGTTGCATTTGATTTTGAAGCAGAACAGATGGATGTGAAGACAACATTCCTACATGGGGATCTAGAAGAATAAGTATATATGAAGCGGCCAAAAGGCTTTGTTGTGAAGGGAAAGAAGGAGCTAGTATGCAAGCTAAAAAATTCCATGTATGGTTTAAAACAATCACCAAGGATGTGGTATCAAAAACTTCATACTTATGTTGGGACTTGGATTTACAAGAAGCAAAGAGGATCATTGTGTGTATTTTAAATTAATTGGTGACCATTTGATTTATTTGATCTTGTATGTGGATGACATGTTGTTGATAGGAAACAACAAGGAGATTATCCAAGATGTGAAAAATCAGTGGTCCTCTAAATTTGACATGAACAATATTGATGCTGCAAATTTCATTTTGGGCATGGAAATTAAAAGATATCAGAAAAAAAAGAAACTCTGGTTAAATCAGAGTAAATATGTGGAGACAATATTGCATAGGTTTAATATGCAGGAATGTAAACCGATCAAGGTCCCTATTCTTGTTGGTGTAAATTTATTTGCATATCAGTGTCCCAAGACATAGTAATAGGAAGAGGAAATGTATCGTGTTCCATATGTGAGTGAACTTGCGTTATGTACCTAAATAGATCTGAAGATAAATCTCGAAATAAACCCACAATATCAACAAGAAAAACTCAAACCATTCACCAAAATACTAAACACAAGAAATAGTCAAAACCCTTGAGGTAGGGTAACACCATATATTAATCCTTAAGGAAGGATAACACTCTTCAAACAATGCTTGATACATTCACAATGTTCTTCACTCTATTTCATTACATTTCTTACACTTCTTTATATAGCTCTCTCTATCTCCTAGGAACCTTCTAGAGATCCTTCTCACATTTATTACATCTAACTACCATAGTGGGCCTTTACTAATATAGTGGACCTAGTCCACCTTACATTGAATGACCACATTCTCATATATTAAATGACTTCCACTAATTATACATAACCACATTCTCATTGGGTACCTCCCTAGGTACCCCATATTACCTCCCTAGGTATAGTACATTCCATCACCCTTCACATGTTTCATCCTCGAAACACGAGAAGAAACCATACAATATGATCGGCTAAGCAATGTAGCCAATTGGTACCAAGTACGACCATCCATCCATCACAATGGAAGTTGAACGTGATTTCCATATGTTGTCTTTCCACTATGATCTTGCTCTGCATCTTGTCAAGGTTGCCATGGGATTGTTTTTGTATCCTAATCTCTTCTCGTAGTCTCAGTAGTCCTCCATGCACCTCTTGATTAGTTTCTTGTCTGGTGTCATGTTGGTGCATAAATGTGTTGAATCTCACACCCTTTCCTTGATGATTGTTGTTTCTCTATATGATGTGGATGACAATATACAACAACTGTAGGAATCTGTTCGTTTTTCTTAAAATATGCAACAAATTGTGTCTTTGATTCAATGACCTCCTTATCTTCCTAGTTGTGTCCTTCATGTGGTTTTGCTTCATCTTCTTCTGTAGACTCTACCTTCGATTCAAATTCGGACTTGACAATAACTACTTTGTTGGCCTCTATGGGCCCATCTTTCTTATTAAGAGACACATCCTACAATGTGATTTTCTTTTTCTTGTACCACAACTTCAAAAAATTATTTTGCACATTAATATTAATGGTACCCACTGATTATATTCAAGGATATCCCAAAACAATATCCACTTCATCCATATCCATAGCATAAAAAACTGAATGCAACACATATTTATCCATACTGAGCTTCAAATCTTTAAAAATTTTAACATTTTCACCCTTAACATGTGTGCTATGAATATTCCTGTAGGAACTTGCAATCTATTAACCAATTAAATATTGATAATAAAAAAATTGGCAACTAGGGTTAATAGAAACAATGACATTTTCTTTATGAATACAACCATGAAGTTGTAATATAGATTTTCCATATGAAAATAAACTCTTGGTGATGTCTTTATCCTTACTCTTTGTATGAGACCACTTTTCGAAAAGTAATTTTTCAAGTGCTTCCTCAGAAAGTGACATCCACTCAAAATGGTGAAATGATTTCCACCATATGAGAGCATCATCTTTGAAACCCCAATCTACAAAAAATTTCCACTTCTCTTTCCATAATGACTTTTGAGATTGTATAAATTCTTCAATACTAGGGCCATCATCCATTCCAGTAAAAAATATCATGCTTGGAATAAATCTTCAACAAAAACTAAAGCTTAAAATTAACTTACTGTGCAAATCACGCGACTTTTTCTGGAAAAACCTTGAAAAATGGTCGAATTTAAAATGTTCATAACTTTACTTCCCAGACTCCGTTTTAGCCGATTTGTTTTTTGAAATTGGGTATTTTTTGAGAGGAATTAAAATATATAATTTGTTTGGCCAAATTATACATATAAAGTTTCAGATATGAACCTAAAGTGCGTCGCCCCCTTTTTCTTTCCTAGAAAAAATCTGCAAAAAGTGCAAAAATTCTTCCCTTCTTTGGCCAAGGAAAGTGCTCTGATATGACTTGTTATGTACCTGAATAGATTTGAAGATAAATCTCAAAATAAACCCACAATATCAACAAGAAAAACTCAAACCATTCACCAAAATATTGAGCACAAGAAATAGTCAAAACCCTTGAGGTAGGGTAACATCATATATCAATCCTTAAGAAAGATAACACTCATACATTCACAACATTCTTCACTATGTTTCATTACATTTCTTACACTTCTTTATATAGCTCTCTCTATCTCCTAAGAACCTTCTAGAGAGCCTTCTCACATTCATTACATCTAACAACCATAGTGGGCCTTTACTAATATAGTGGACCTAGTCCACCTTAGATTGAATGACCACATTCTCATATATTAAATGACTTCCACTAATAATACATAACCACATTCTCATTGGGTACACCCCTAGGTACTCCATATTACCTCCCTAGGTATACTACAACTTGGTAGTTTGATGTATGCAATGGTATGTACTAGACTAGAAATTGCACATGCAGTGAGAGTTTTGAGTAGGTATATGTCAAAACCAGGGAAGGAGCATTGGACAACAGTAAAGAGGGTTTTCAGGTATTTGTGTGGCATTGATAGCTATGGATTTCCCTACCAAGGAAGACCAGGATTGGATAGAGTGTTGGACATACATGGCTTTGTAGATGTAGACTGGGTTGGAGATCTACAAGTGGGTATGTGTTTAACCTGTTTGGAGGAGAAATCAGTTGGATGAGAAAAAGACAATTTGTAGTGGAACGTTCAACTACAGAAGTTAAATACATGGCAACCAATCATGCAATCAAGGAAGTAGTATGGTTACAAAGATTGTATTCAGGTATTGGGTTGGTACAACAAGTTGTAAGGATAGATTGTGATAGTCAGAGTGCAATTTTTTTGGAAAAGAACTTGGCCTATCATTCAAAGACAAAGCATATTGATGTTCAATATCACTTTGTGAGAGACATGATTGAAGAAAAGAAAGTGTTGATGATGAAGGTGGACGCTTTGAAGAATGTTGTAGATTCATTAACAAAATATGTGAAAACTAAGAAGTTCTCTTGGTGTAGAGGATCTATGGACATTTTTGCCCTGGATTTTTTACTATGTAACCCTGTAACCCCCTATATGCAAAGAAAACAAAAAATGGGAGAATGTTGGGTATGTGTTATATTCTTTGCACAACTAGCATTAGTGTCGCATTGTTTTCCTCATTTTTCATGTCACCTCGATTTTTTTGTCCATTTTCGAGTGGTTTTTGGCACATGGTTTTTTTCCAATGGTTTTCTATTTCCAGTTAAGGAATTAGGGTTGTTGACTAATCCAAGTCATTGGGTTAGGGTTTTGGATGTTGTTGGCTCCTATATGTATATTTTATTGTAAACAATGTATGATAGTGAATGAATATAGAATATGTTGGTTTTTCCAGTTTGGGTTTCCGAGGGAAAAATCACTGTGCAATGTGTGTATTTTCCATTGTATCTTTTATGTTCTTTTACTGAAAATATGTTTGCAGTAAAATATTGTACAAGGTTAAAATCTACAACTCAGCTTTCACATATACTTTGGATATTTAATGTTTATCTTTTGGATCCTTTCCAATTTACGGGTTTCGAAAAACCACATTTTCCCACCTGTCACCTATCCTTTAGATTTTGAATGTCTATCCTTTGGGTCCTTTAATGTTAGTATTATGGTAAAGTGGTATTCGATTTCATGATCATCTTTCCCCTGCCTCTATCCAGATTTGAAATATTTGACCAACTGCATTCAATGCTTGATTGACACTCACCATTGCTTTCAACAATCGAGACATTTATGATATGTTGCATATCGATTCTTCTAAGGAATTAGATACCTTATCGGTGCATCTATTCATCTACAGATTCATCCAAACCTCCATCAAACAAATAATTTGAGCCCATTTATTGTAGCATCACAACATTCTTCTATGGATCATTGGCGAACTTGGGAATATTGCCTCATTTACCTTTCACTCATCCACTGACCCCATTTCGCACAATTGGCGAAGGATCTTCATCTCTTCTATGAAATTTGTAACATCAAGTGCACAAATAGATCGATTTTATGCTTTTAGATGGCTCGATATTTGCCACCAATTCAACTCGCTTATAACAAGGCTGCATGGCAGCGTATACCTGCCGATGAAGGTACTTTACTTGCCTATTGATACAAAAGGTTATTTATATTAAGATTTAGTTTATAATAATAAAAAAATAAAAACAAAAAATTAATTTAAAAATAGTAATTTAATAGTTTTAAATTTAATATATTACTAATTTATTAATATATTCACATTTTAATAATATATTTATTGATATTTTTAATGTTTTTTAAAATGCATTATTAGTTTAATAGTGTATTATTTAATTTATTCATATTTAAATATATTCATATTTTAGTAATATATTTATTAATTTTGTTAAATGTATCGTTACTTTAATTATATCGCTGCAAATTTAATTATACTGCTGCAGAAATGTTCTATTAATTATTTAAATATGAAAAATGATAATAATAACATAATTTAATTTAAAATAAAAACATAATAGAATATATCTTGTTTTATGGATTTGAATTTGTTTATATATTTTATTTTTTATTTATWAATTTTARAAGAAAAYATGTATTTATCAATTTYAAAAGAAAATAAATATTTATAATTTTAAAAGAAAATAGATATTTATAAATTTTAATTTATAATTTTTAAAGTTATAAAATTTATATATTTTTATAAAAAAATTGTTTAAAAATAAATAAATATATATGTAAAAATAAATTAAAAAATCGATTATAAAAGACATCGTTGCTGCCGACTTCCACATGACCAGATAGTGTAAGCCCCACGCTTGCGCTTCCTGGGCCCACCCATGTTATGGTGCTACTGCCGGCAGCCTTTTTCGATGAACGCTTTTGTGGAGAAGGCGGCATGTGTATGAACGTTAACCATCGCTCACAGTAATCGGGGCAGTCACTGTCAATTGACGTGACACGTTGTGGATCAAAGCGTTGAATAACGTTCGGACGAGCATGGGAAGTTGAGGACGATAAGATTTTAAACGTTGGGCGGTTCTCGTCAAGGCGGTGGGACCGTTTCCCTATAATAATTTATGAACCGCCGCCGGCTCGGCAATAACACTTTCATTTCAACAGTCAATGAAATCTTGCCAAAACATTTTTTAAATAATTAAAATAAATAAAAAAATTCATTACCAAAGTCTGACATTGGAAAATAATACAAATTTTTTGGTCAACGTATGGATTAATATATGATCAACGCGAACTCATCGCTATATACCTGGCCTTCGGCAGGTATAATAACAGTTTCAAATATTTAGGTACATGAAACATCCATTAGGAAGTAAATAAACAATGTGGAAATCCTTTTTATATAAAATTTTATGGTAATTAATGATGAAATTCTTAAATTGTGAAGTAGTCTTTACATGGAAATCCTTTTTATATAAAATTTTATCGTAACTAATGAATGAAATTGTTAAATTGTGAAGTGGTCTATTTACATATTTGGTAAAAAAATTAAAATACACTTTTTCGATTAAACAATTTTAAACATTTTAGGAAGCTTAGTTTAAAAAATCAATTAAATTGTTAAAGAGCAATTTTAATTGATGCATCATCACAACATAGTATTCATGAGTCGACTACTCATATTTATTGAAAAAATATTGAATATATAAGTGGAGTTTACTATGATTTAGTGAAAAACAACACAATGAAACGTATAGGTGAAGTTTACTATGAATATGTCATGATTGAATTAATCTAATTTTGAATATTTTGAATTATTAATTTATTTTAAAAAAAATATATGTATTTTTATTATTAAATTTATAAAGTATTTTTATTTATTTTTAGTAAATATTAATTATTATATTATTTTGCTTTGCTTTTTTAATATAAATTTATAGAGAAATGTTCTCTTTTATTCATTTTGATTTTATAAATGTGTTTATAAAATTATAATAATCAGTAAGGTAATATATTTTTGTTATAAAATTCATTATATAAAAAAAAAGAATTATAGCAATCATTAATGTAATATATTTTTGTTATAGAATTCATTACAAATTATTATTTTTTTTTTATTTGTAGTTGATTACACGTTTTCTAAATATTAATGAAAATTTTATAAAAAAGTTAAGCATTATCACAAAATGGTAATAAATATGTTAATTTTATAAATATTATTGAAAACTTTATAAAAAAAAATAAGCATTATCACAAAACAAAATGGTAATAAATATGTTTTAAGTAATTTTTTTAAGTATATTATTTATGATGACTATTACTTATTTTTTTATCAAGTTATTTAGAAATAAATTATTATAATTATAATTGGTTAAGTTATAAAGTTGATGTTTATTAAAATTGAAATAAATTATTATAATTATTATTAGTTAAGTTATAAAGTTTATGTTTATTAAAATTGTTTTTACAATAAAATTTAGTATTTTAGATCTATGTTTATAAAATTAGTTTTTTTTTTAAATTAATAAGAAAAAAAATCGATTTTGATTTTCTCTTAAAAATTAATAGTTTCTTTATAGTATAACTTTTTCTCATTATTCTAATTTTATTAGCTAAATCTAAATAAATTTAACTATCAAGTTAAATGAGCTTATGAGAGTTTATGTTTAGTAGCCAAGGCCTCCTTATTTGTTTGACTCTTATGTACGAAAATATTTGTGGGGTTGTTATTCACTCATGCTTTTGCACAGATCATCTCTATTTGATCTTAATCCTTCATCTTTACTCTATATTATGAGGTTAATGAACACTAATATAGTCAACAAACATTTCAACCAACTCCCTCTAACATGCCAGTACCTTAAGGTTATATAGTGTCTCCCATGAAACCTATAGAGTGTTACTAAGAGAGGGGTGTTATGTCACTCTCTCTAACATGACAACACCTTAAAGTCATGTGGTGGCTCTCATGGCACCTATATTGTTACTGAGAGAGAAGTGTTATGTCCGAGAAACAACTTTAAAAGATGACAAAGGTAAAAGAGAGGTGTTATGTCCTAGAAACAACTTTAAAAGATGAAAAAAGTAATGGATAGTTTATTGTGTATTATTGTGAAACATTGTAAAAGTTATTTTTATTTATTTATTTTTCAAGGTGCCGTCACGACAGTATTCAAAAACAAAGATTACATTTTAAAAGTAAAGATAAGAAGTAAGGATAAGAGATAAAGATGCTTACATAATATATTTTAGGAA
>JZKD02S1674683.1:965014-982810 GCA_000966675.3 Picea glauca
TCCATTGTTTCAAATAGATTTAAGATCAAGATTTGTGTAAAAACACCTTGTTCCCAGTTTGAAGCAATGTCAATGTTTTCCACTAAAAGTTAAACGCAGAATTCTTTACTGCTCTGTCTTTAATTTGACCTCTTAACAATTTTCCCCCTCTGCCATACCCCAAGCTTACGAAGAATCCAATGATTTGCCTACCTTTCCCTGTAAGGTTGTCAATAGGATTTGTTTTTTGATTAAATCTCAGATTGTGACTCCATTGCCCATGGTTCCTCTTCGCTGCACCTACCCAACTCAGAAATTTATCCTATTCTGCATAGCTAGCCTAATATTCTCTTCAAACAAAGTTATATCAGATAGAGAGATCCCTCTCTGAGTCTCGGAGGGCTAGATCCAAGACTCGAAGTGGTTTTGATGTTGCCTCTACGACTGCCATCACAGCCTTGGGCAAATTACAAAGTGCTAACAGAATGGACAGAGTCCAAATGGACTCTGTGCATAGTCAAACCAAAATAAATAACTATAACTTAATAAAATTTAAAAAATTACAAAGGACTTTGTCTAGAGTCAAACCAACATAAAAATTTATAACTAAATAAAATTTAAAAAAAAAACTAGATTACAGACATAAACAAGACTTACTTGGCCCTGTCGCCTACGCCTGGATTTTCCAACAACACCAACGTTCACAAACCTCCATCATTCACCAACCACCACTAGTCCTGAACTCCACCAGTGTTCAAAACCAACACCTGTAAAGTAAACATGTACATATTTCAATTATAAAAAATTTCAGTCTATTTGAATTATATCCATGCACTCCATTCGTACAAATTTCATATCGCACTCTATGCAGAGTCCATATGGACTCTGCATAGTCCTACATAATTAAAAAAATCTAAAAATTAAAATTTACAAAAAAAAACAAATGTAAATACCTGGAAATGAAACCGCCACTCGACAACAACAAACAACCAGCGTCAATGCCAACAACCAACAACACCAATGCTAATGTCAACAACCAACAACACCAATGCCAACGCCAACAACCAATGCCAATAGTGTAATGACCCCCCTTTTTTATGACTACAAGCGAAGCAGAAGTGAAAATTTATTTTTTCTTCTTTTTTGGGGGGGAATATGGCGATGACAACAACAATTAACCACACAACTGACGAAGGATGCAAGCACGCAGTCCAGGCAACAGCCTACTATGACTCCATGCACTGGCACAAGAGAAACTGAGTGAAACGTGCATAGAACAACAAGGAGAAAATGACTACCCTCCCGACGCAAACACAACCATGCCTACAAGCTAAGGGACAACACCCCTATCCCGAGTCAATGACCTTGATGAACAATACTAGGACCTCAAGGTGCACGAACCAAATGCCTGAAGGCGTTCAACCCATGGGCCATAAGAAAACTTACAACTCTCGACAATAGTCACACATAACGCACCAACTCCAGCCAAGTTCTTGTTCGCTGCTATTCAATGGGGTGCGTCATGATTCCCTCGTTAGGAATCATGTTGTCCCTAGGTGATAGACACATTAATAACCTCATCACAACACATCCTATTAGGAGCCAAATACCGAAGAAACCATGCCCGTACCCCAACAACAGGTCGACGAGATGCCAGAGGACGACCCCCAAGGAAGACACAAGCCAAAACACAACTTCGTCAACAGCCCAACCCTTTTATCAAGTCTAAACTGGGGAACTTACGATCTAAATCAGCATTAAGTACATATCTAAATTAACCAGTCTAAAATACAAATAGTTAGTGATTTACAAACCTAACTTAACATGATATACAAATCAATTTAGAGAGTTGAATTTACCAAATTAAACAACAATTGTACATCGAATTAACTTAATCATATATCTAAATTAGCAAGTCTAAATGACAACTAGTCAATAATGTGCAAGGAAAAATAAACCTTAAGGGAAATCTAAATCACTGGTCTCAATGACAATTGGACAACGATTTCAATTAAATATACCATTAATACAATCTATTCTCAAAATTACCAATAGAATAAAATATCATTCTCATTATCATGCATAATTCTTATGATTAAGGAGATAATTAACGAATTATCTTATGAAAAACTATCTAGCCAAAATAATAGTGTTAAGGTTGAAATGGATGTCCTTGACTAAAATGGAGGTCTGGGAATGCTATTATCTAGCCAATAAAAGGGGGTTGTCATAATTAAGGTTTTGTTGTCCAAGGATGTATCGGCAGGTGAGAGTTATTACCATTAAACTCAGTAAATGCTTAAGCAATATTTTGGTTTCACTGTCAAGTTAAAATGCAGGTAATGTATAGATGACAACACGCCCAACGCAGGCCATTAATACAAGAAAACATATTCTTAGAGAGGGTATCCACGCAGACCCCAGGGTAAGTCGAAACAAAGTGCAGACCATGGGCAAATGCCAAGCACGCGGGAAATGAGAGCTGTCATAAAAGGCAAAATCTTTCGAGCAGTAAACACAAGCGATGAAACACATTCAAGTGAAAACGTGAAGCAATAAATTCAGGAAAGAAACCCCTTTAGAAATCGCAGGGCAATAGTGAATGCTAGCGCATTCCTAAGGAGGGTAACTTCGTCGGGTAAGAAGTAAAACTCGTGGACTGGTCAAAGGCAAATGGTTGTACAGTACACACCATAATGGAATTATATATTTTCTGTCATTAATAAATAAGAAAATCGTTGTACCAAACACACCATAAGGGAAATACATTCACCATCATTAATATATAAGCAAAATCATTGTACAATACACACCAAAAAGGAATTACATTGTTGTCATTAATAAATAAGAAAAATCATTGTACAAAACACACCAAAAGGGAATTACATTGTTGTCATTAATAATTAGGCAAAATCGATGTATAATACACACCAGAACGGAATTACACTGGTGTCATTAATAATTAGGCAAAATCGTTGTACAAAACACACCAGAAGGGAATTACATTCGTTGTCATTAATAAATAAGCAAAATCGTTGTACAATACATCCTAGGAAATAAAGGAATAAAAACGATTATATGTAAGATGTAAAGAGAAGACAGACCATTCAATATAAAAAGAAGACGTTCTCGTTCGATTCAATATCATAGAAAAATAAAAACATAATTTATATACAACTCAATGATGCGCCGACAGACCATTTACTAAATTAGAGAAAGCGTTCTAGTGAAGATTCTATATCATAGAGATAAAAACGTAACTTATCCATAGCTCGGTAATATGCAGACAGAGAATATACATTAGTAAAATTTCATGTAAATGATTTACAATTCACTGCCCCACATTTCGTTGTCAAGTTCTTTGTAGTCAATAGGTAAAGAAATTGCGGCTCTAAAGCTAAGTGGTTATTAAAATCGCAGTCTTAAAATGCAACATTTACGGTCAAAAAAGGGAAAATCGCTAGAGTAACAAGGGGAAATCACAGTCACAACCAGTGGCCAAAATCACAGTCTTAAAATGCAACGGTTTCAGTTTTGATAATGGAAAATCGCCAGAGTAACAGAGGAGAAAAATGATGAACTTTCACCATCAATCAATAAATTGTCAGGTCAATTATCTGCATCAAGGCACAAGTCAACACAAGAAAAAGATGAACTTTCACCATCAATCAATAAATTGTCAGGTCAATTATCTGCATCAAGGCACAAGTCAACACTCTACCTGGAATAACCACAGGGCTAGACGACTAGATGGAACCTCCTTCGTTCATCATCCACACATAGAAAAGCAGGGCATTCGGATCCATAGGTCTATTAACACCGAAGTGACGACCGTAGATCTGGCTCCTAGCCGACTGCTCAGGCAAGGACTGATGAGATAAGGACGAAGGAAAAAATAAACCACAATCATCACCAATCAATAAACCATATGACGGTCAAGACATGCATGGATCGAAGGCCAATGGGATTCAATGAACATCGAGCTAAAGGCTATGGGGGAAATCTCAGTCACCAACTAGAATGCTAAGACAATCATTTTCTTTACCCAATTAAACATACAGAGCTAAAATCATAAATCATACTAACAATCTACCATGCAGAAACAAAGGAAGCATACCATAGCCCAAGTCGCCCGCTCTGAGTTGATGTCCCGCACGCTCCATGCAACTCCTGCTTGTCGATCGAGGAGACTTCACCAGTACCTCCCAGCCAACTCTAGGGGTACTCTTCTTCCCCCTCAGCCCCCCGAGCCGCAAAAGGGACACACACACTAACTAGAGAATCATCTAGCTCCCAGCTCACCTCGCAAGGTCGAGCTACCACTCCTCACCAAGCTGGGTATCCCAACTCCCACAATCTAAGTCAATCAAGTATAAATTTCTGTAGTGTAACATTATGCATCCCAGAAGAGATCCATCTTACTTCTCCTCCCTCCATTATATAGAGTTTCGAAGTCCCCTACCTTCCCAAAATCCCATTTAATTTAATGTTTAATAATTTAATTTATAAAAATCCTCCCCGTACATGTGTCACCCATCCCCTTCATTCCTCCATAAATTAATTTCATTAATTAATTAATTACCCCTATTTCCCTCACCCACCTAAAATCATTCCTAGAATCGCTCCTAGGTGTCCCCATATTCCCTTAAAAGTTTTAATGACTTTCCCCTTTATTAATTTACTAGTTGAGTTTAATTTAGAAAGTTCTTAAATGCTCGATACCTTACTAAGTTAGATTTTTATGAAACAAACTCTTTCAAGCAAAGCATAGAGAAACTCAGTGAGCGAGAAAGTGGAGGAACCAGAGCTGAGGAATTTTTTGAAATTTCTTTGGAAGGAGGTCTAGTTTGGAAGATTATGTTTTCAGTTTTGATAGGAAGGCCATCAGCCGTCTATTTTTAGAACCTTTCTTTAGCTCCAACTTATATTTTACACTGTTTAGTTTTGTTCTATAACAACTTCGTTACTCTTTTTGGGAACTGTTATGTCTTTTAGACTCTAGTGACAGTTTTATCTAGGCCCGCGTTGATTTACTTACATTAACCTTTCCCTTTGACATTATTGCTCATTGAATAACTGACCTATTTTGGATTCCAAATGATTTATCTATCTTTGGAAACTGGTCTGGTAGAACGTTATTGGTAGTTTTTTCTAGGTGTCTTGACCTCCTCTGTTATTCTCTTCCATCTTCCTTACTTCCTTTAAACTTCCTGTCAGTTCACTAATGGGTCCACCTAATTTTCTTGGTGGGAAGAGAGAATTATTAAAGTCATCACACTTACTAAATAGTAATGTGCATTTATCCCAACCGTCGGCTTTAATTGATATTAATCATCAGCATAATCCTATCGTTCTCCAAGATAAATTATCCTTTCTACCTAGGCCTTTAAGCTCCACACCTTGTGTTACTACTCATCCTATCATGAACTATATCCCTACAGAGAGAGTTGTTCCACAGTCACAAGAGTCCTGCTTCGTTTCTGCCCAAACTACGGTCAGGGTGACACCCAAACCTACTGGAAGAAGGCGAAGGATTTGGAAACCCAACAGGGCTCCTAGAAAACTTGTGTTGGGATCATATATTGGATTAAAGGAGACCTATAAAATGGATCTATGCAATCTGGTAGGCCACGTCTCTTACCATTAACTACCGCAGGAACCCATACAGGAGTGGATGGAAAAGACTTGGTACCCTATTTTAGGATACACTCCACAACTCACCTTTCTGGAGAAAGGGTGGTTAGGTTTCTTGTGTCGAACGCCTAAGGATACAGTAACTCTTTTGGCCTCACAGTGAATTTTCGGTGCTATTAGTATAATGATGAAAAGGTGGCGATTGTCTTTTGACCCGCACATTGAATATCTCTCAAAACTTCACCTCTGGGTTTTGTTACCAGCGCTTCCACTCCAATTCTGGAATGAAGGGACACTAAGAGCCATTGGAAACTCCTTAGGTACTTATATCATAGTCGATAGGTCGGCTCTCACTGCAGCAGACAGAAAGGTGGGTCGTATTCTGGTGGAGTTATATATTCATGGCGGCTTACCAAAAACACTTGATATTATTTGGCGCGACCGAAGGAAAAAACAAAGCTTAGATTACATGGGGATACCTTTTAGATGAAACCAGTGTCACTGCACAGGACATTTACGAAAGGACTGTGAAGGTTTGCAAGAATCGAAGGAACCTGATGAAGAGTTGGAAAACTGGGAAGTACCGGATAATACTTTGGAGGTGGAACTATTTGGGGATGTTGATCCTGACTTTCAGAAGGAGTCTAGGCACCAGGAGGATTTTCTGGAGAATTATACGGGTAATTTAAAATGTTACTGTCCAACCTTGTATGAATCCTTAACACTGTGGGAAAGGGAATTATTGGAAAAGTCATAGGGAGTAGACTTTATATCTAGCAATACTATCCTTTCCATGAGAACTAGTAAAGGTGTGTTGACAAAGTCTTCTAACTCGTCTAATGCTTTAAAATTGGGGACGGGAAACCTCTCGGAACGAGATTGTTTAAATGAGGTTACTTTTAGTAGAAAATCCCCCTCCATAACCTCGTTGTTAGAAGTTTCTTCTTTGGCCCCTGTACATCTTTCGTCACAGTCAAGTTCTTTGTCTCCTACACTATCTATCTTTGAAGCAAATATACAAGGTTTTAGGGAGTCGGAA
Organism: Picea glauca; assembly: GCA_000966675.3. Classification (NCBI taxonomy): domain Eukaryota; kingdom Viridiplantae; phylum Streptophyta; class Pinopsida; order Pinales; family Pinaceae; genus Picea; species Picea glauca. The sequence continues at coordinate 971,667 of JZKD02S1674683.1, forward strand.
GTTGATGATGAAGCCCTTCTGGTTGTTTTTGACAGTCTTCTTCCATCTAATCAGGATGAAGATCCTCCCATCCCTCTACCTATCTTTCTCGGAAAAGAGGTTGTTGTTGAGGCTTCGGGTGGGGAACTTGCTTCCTCATCAAAACCTAACCCTTAAGGAAAGGGAAAGGAGTATGCACGGTCACGTGGCCTAGGTATTGAGATATCCCCCATAAAAACCAGAAGCTCGCGGAAAAATTTGGAAGGGGGATTAGTACTTTCTGAAGGAAAATATATTACCACTTCTGATAGTGGGGCACTTAGAGCGTTGAAGGCCCTAGCAAGGGAAAAATAATGATTTTACTTTCTTTGAATATTCGTGGGATAGGGGGGCCCCTAAAATCCCCCACGTTTTGTCGGGTTTTGGATCATGTTCGTCCAGATATCATCTTTTTACATGAGACTCTTGTGGAGGATTACAAAGTAAGAGCCTTCTTATAGGTTTTTCAGTTGACCTGGGTTGCTTGTGTAGTTAGTTCTCTAGGTACTTCCAGGGGTCTACTAGTGTCCTGGGACCACAATACAGACTCCTTACTTCCCTCTTTGATTTGTGGGGGTATCTTATTGACTGGAAGATGTTTCTCCACTCAATGCTCTAGTACATTTCTCAATGTATATGGGTCGTGCACAGAAAAAGGAGATTTTTGGGATAATTTGGCGGATAGTGGTATTCTTGAGGCAAATAATATGATAATTGTGGGGGACCTAAACATTACACTTTTTCCTGAAGAACTGTGGGTAGTACTAATTTCTTGGTTTCTTTGGCAGATCACCTCAAAGCTCTTTTTCAGTCAAAGAATTTGGTGGATATTCGTCCAGACATGTTGGTTCCTACGTGGAGAAATGGACATCAGGGATCCTAGGCTATTGCAAAAAGGTTGGATAGATGTTTATTGTCAGATAGTTTATTAATCACAAAAGAATTTTACCGGTCATGGTGGAATAATTGTTTATTTAGGATCATGTGCCTATCATATTTCAGATGGATCTACTTGCAGTCAATAAGAATTATCCCTTTAAATTCAATCCATTATGGTTAAAGGATGTTGAGTTTTCTTCCTTGGTTAATTTGGTCTGGAAGGATGAAAAATATCTTACTGAAGGGGGTTATCAACGCAGACTAGTATGGAAATTAAAAGACCTTAAAAAGAAGACTAAGATATGGGCAAGAAAAAAAGAAGAGTTCTTAACTAAACGACTGGATACTCTGGAAGCTCAGATCAAAGAGAATTTACTATTTGTAGTGGAGGATAGCACAACCTATGAAAAAAAAATTATCCTGGGAAATTTGGAAAAGGAAAGGAATGAAATTTTGAGTTACAATGAGGAAAAATGGCGCCAGAGGAGCGAAGCGATTTGGATCAAAAGTGGTGACTCAAATATGAAGTTTTTTAATCATTATGCTAATCATAGGCACACCCACAAACATATTTTGGAACTAGTTGATGATGATGGTCAACAGGTCAAAGGTCAAGCAAATTTGAAGCAGGCAGCTACAAAGTATTTTAGAATTTTTTACAAAGCACGAGATGACTCATTTAATTCGGAAAAGATTGAAGTCACAGATCTCTTTACAAGAATGGTGCAAACAGAGGATATAGATATATTAATGAATCTTGTTTTGGTTGATGAAATAAAAAAAAATCTCAAATTATTCCAAAGGGAGAAAATTCTGAGCCCTGATGGCTGGACGGTGGAATTCTTCTCATGCTTTTTTAATTTGGTAAGTGATGATCTGATCCAGATGGTGGAGGAATCTAGGTTGTATGGGAATAGTCCAAGTTGTTTAAATTCTACTTTCTTTGCATTGATTCCTAAAGAAAATAACTTGACTACATTCGAGGATTATAGGCCGATATCCCTTTGCAACCTTTGCTACAAATTGATTTCAAAAATCATATCAAACAGGATAAATCCAATTTTGTCACGTAAGATGTCAGAAGAACAGCTTGGATTCTTGGAAGGGAGAAGAATTCAGGACACTATAGGTACTGCCTTTGAGTGCCTGCATAGCATAGAAAAAAAGAAAAAAATCAAATCATTGATTCTCAAATTGGACTTGCGCAAGGCATATGATTGTGTGGATTGGGGCTTTCTCCATTTGATTCTTAATCAAGTTGTTTTTTGCTTCAAATGATAAGATGGATAATGAGTTGTGTTACATCACTGTCCTATGTTGTTCTCATAAATGGGGAGGTTACAAACTTTTTAAAAGTGAAAGGGGCTTAAGGCAGGGTTTCTCACTATCTCCCCTTTTATTCATCTTAGTAATGGAGTCTCTCAGTCTTTTATTTTAAAAAAGCAAAGTGGAGAATAAGATTTCAAGTGTTAAAGTTTCAAATTTGATAAACATTTTACATCTTCTTTTTGTAGATGATGTTTTGATTATGTCAAAGGCTGATCTCTCAGAATGGAAGGAAATTTTCAATCTTATAAATCAGTTTTGTAAAGTCACAAGATTGCAGGTAAACTCATCGAAGACTACGGTGCATTTTGAAGGGTTTTCCGATGTTGAGTTGTTTCCTTTAAAATCGTTGCTACCATACACTTTCTTGGCCTTAAACCGTGACTTCAAATATCTGGGATTTCATTTGAAAACAGGACCTCAGAGGGTGGCAGATTGGGCGTGGCTGTTAACAAAAATTGAAAAAAAGATTGGTAATTGGTGTTATAGGTGGCTTTCTTTGCGAGGTAGGTATGTATTACTAAAGTTGGTTCTAGAAAGTCAAGCCATTTATTGGATGGTGGTAGAATTACCCCCAAAATTTGTTATAGCCGAAATCCAAAAATTATGTTATAAGTTTTTTTGGAATGGAAATTTGTCTTCCAGTCACATACATTTATGTAGCTGGGAGGTTCTCTCACGGCCAAAATCTTCTGGAGAGTGGGGTCTCTGAGACTTAACTCAATTCAATACAGTGTTGCTGGAAAATACCCTTTGGCATACACTCTACCGTGAAGGTATTTGGCACAACATTTTGTTAGATAAATATTTAAAACACCAGGATGTGACAAAGTGGTTCAGGTCGGCAAAATTTGAGTAGAGCATCGCTTCTAGAATTTGGAGGAACTTATTAAAGACAGTTCATCTGATAACTCATTGGCATAGTTGGTTGTCAAGCTAGGGGTAAAAAATCTATAGTGGACAAGACTATATCCTGGGATTGCATGGTAAATATCTTTTGTCTCAGGAGCTTCGAGATCACCTTATTAGAAAGGACATCAAATTGCTTGTCAACGCAAAAAATCCTCATGCATTAAGGGATAGTTCTGAATACTGGCGAGGTAGTAATACTTTAGGTCTTTGTGGTATCCTCGCAGAGGAATGGGACATATTTACAAAGAAAATCTCGGTATTTGGATTTACCCTTGGTGATATAGATGACACTCTTATGTCGACGGGAGTAGATGCTTCAGGCAAAACGACTATAAAAAATTTCTATTCAACTCTTCTTTCTACAAAAAATTATCAACAGGAAGCAAAATGGAAACAAAAATTATCGAAGTGGAATAACCAATTAAAAATAAAACTTTTCACTTGGCTAACCATCTCCAGGAATATTTTAACTTGGGAAGGGCTTCAAAAAAGAGGATGGGAAGGACCTGGTTGGTGTGTTTTTTGCAAAAGAAACGCTGAAAATATTGAACACCTGTTCATTGAGTGCAGCTTCACAATTCAAGTATGGGCATGGATAAAACATCTGTTGAACATAACAAGAGTCTGGAAAGGAAAGGATATTGTAGAATGTTATTATCATTGGTTAAACGACAAGTCATTCCTTCCTGAATTAGTGGCCATAACTTGTTGGGGGCTGTGGCTTGAAAGAAATAATTGTATCTTTGAAAATAAGTCTCCATCAATCCACTCTGTTCTTTTCAAGATTCTAGGACTTTACACACCAAACAAAACTTCCTTTACAAAATCTTTTTTAAAAGAATTTTTTATTCAATATGAGGAGGGATTAGCCATTGCTTTCTTTGACGGGGCAGCAAGCAGCAACCAATTATCTTGTGGAGCAGGAGGAGTCATTAAATTAAGTGAAAATCTGGTTTATAGATGGTATCTAAATGTTGGTGAAGGTTCAAATACAAGGGCATAATTAATGGGTATATGGGCTACCCTAACTTTAGCCAACCATCTAGCTATTCAAAGGCTTCAAGCCTTAAGAGACTCAAGAGTGATCATAGAGTGGCTTAATGACAAGGCTAAGTTGGATGTTTGCTACATTAAGGGATGGAAGAAGCGCACAAAATATCTATGCAAAAATTTCCAGAGCCTAAGCTTCCATCATATCTATAGGGAGTTTAATAAAGAGGTCGATAAGCTATCCAAGGAAGCTCTCCTGGCTCCTAAAGGGAGGATATCATTCTATCAGTGGGAACTGGTCGAAACAAAGCAAATAAAGCAACTGAATATTTATTGATTTCATAGCCAAGATATCTCTTTAAATTTTGGATCATATTAGTTTTTTGGAGACTTTTCATGGTGACTTTCAGATGGTACTTTAGATAGTAGCTCTAGTAGATTATAGTATGTCCTATCTATTGAAGCATTTCCAATGAAGATTATGTTTATGTTATCTCTTATGTGCCCTGGACATATGGCTACTTGTCTCTGGTTGTGGATGTTAACTCATGGATGATAGTATGTAAAGAAAATTATATCTCTAATATAATTTTGAGCAAATTTCTATTTGGAAAAAAGTTAGACTTTCTGTTTTTTCCTTGGGTTTCCCCTTTCTTTTAATGTTTCCCATTTTTTCCTAGTTTCCTAATTATTTTAGATTTCCATCTTTCCCTTTTATTTAAAACTCAATTTGGCAGTTGTAGAAAATTAAATTTTTCTCTTTTCCCTTTTGAATTAATAAATTTTAATTAGTATAAGTGACAAAACAATTATTTCCCCTTTTTTAAATTTTATCCCCCAAAAGATTTTTTATAAATTTTAAAGAATTACTCACCCCCTTCTCGACACATGATTGAAGATGATGAACATTTTTATTTATTTATTTTTATTTTTACAAAAATAATTTTCTTTTACCACAAGTTTCACTTAGACATAGATTTTAATTTTCGAGGTTGGGCAACATTTTATTAGGGAAATTTTTTTTAATTTTTCTTAACACGATATTCGTCCTAAGGCCATCTAGGTTTATTCATTTATTAATTAACAACGCGATGTGCCCTTCAGGACGCACTAGGTGCTCTAAGGGTTCCACTCACCTCCTTCTGTTTCCCTTGCATGATGTGCCCTTCAGGACGCACTACGTGCTCCAAGGGTGCCTCTCGCCTCTTTCCGTTTTTCTTACGCAACATGCCCTTCAAGACGCACTACCTGATCCAAGGGTGCCACTTGCCTCTTGAATAACTTGGTAGACATCAAAAACCCCTGGAGTCAATACTCCACTAGGTGATCTTGTGGGAGACTAAGGGCCTCTAAGGAATAAGGCCCTTGCCTTATTGCGTACCCCTTAAAATCATCGTGAGCGATTGTCGCAGTCTGCCCTCATGGCATCGTGGATCCTCTCGAATTAGGTAATCGTTAACCTACAGTTCGATCCATGATGGGATTTCTAGTAGGTTGTGACAAGGTTGTTGTCCACACCTCTCCCTCAACATCTCTGGTAGTCATGTGTGACCCCTCTACTCCACATGTGAGTCTGGTCAGCAAGTTATCGTTGGCCTGCATCATCAATGACTCACGTCAGAAATATATCCATAATCATATCATCTAATCGGATGCACTAATATCACATATACAACAATCAAACCCCAATAGTTCACTCCCCAACTCAATCCGGAGTCCAAGGGGTTCCGTCGATGCCTCTGCATCCTCGAGGTCCAAAATCCTGCACACTCAGTAAAACCGAGTCAATGGAACATGTCTATGTTAATGCAGAAAAATGACATGTCAACAACCCATAATGCCTCATAATAAAAATCAAATGCTTAATAGTATAATAATCTGTATCACCTGCGAGCAAGTGTCCTCAAAGAATAAGTTCGCTCAGCATGCGCAAGAGCGGGATGTTACATACACCCCCTCTTGGTCTAAAATTTGTCCCAAAGTTTCATAGTATAAGTGCCGAAATAATGGGTATCACAGCATCATAAGTCTATCTATAAAACAAAAATGGAAATTGTTGGTGCATATCATATGCATCCTCTCAGGTCGCTGAGTGCGAACTATAGTTGTCCCACTGGACCTTGACCTGATCTATTGTTCGATGTTGCAGTTGTCGAATGCGATGATCCAAGATGTGGATCGGCTCAGCCATGAGCACCCCCTCATCCGATACTTGCACTGAACTCATGTCAACAACATGTGTAGGATGACTAATATAATGTCTCAAAACAGATACGTGAAAAACATCGTGCATACGCCTCAATGAATCAGGCAAGGCTAGTCAATAGGCCATTGGCCCCTTCCTCTCCACAATATCGAAAGGTCCCATGAACCTAGGAGAGATTTTATCTCCCTTTCCAAACTTGATCAAACTCTTATGTGGTTTATCCTGCAAGAATACTCGATTGCCAACCTCATAACTACGGTCGACACGGTGTGCATCGGCATAACTCTCCTGTCGATCTTGCACTTCTTTAATCCTTTGTCTTATTGTTTGCATTTTCTCTTCCATTTCTTGGATCACTTCTGGTCCCACCAAGACCCTATCCTCAATCCGATCACAACTCAAAGGCATCTGACATGCTCGCCCGTAAAGAAACTCGAAAGGCGCCATCTTAATGGTGCTTTGGTAACTATTGTTATAAGCGAATTCTATCAGTGGAAATAATTCTTCCCAATGCTTTTGTTGGCCCATCGTGTACATGTCCTCCAAGGTCTGGTTCATTCGTTTGGTCTACCCATCAGTCTCTTGGTGATACACAGTACTGAAGTTAAGTTGCGTTCACAAGGGCTCTTGGAAACTAGTCCAAAATCGCCCAGTAAACACCGATCTTCGATCGGATATAATCCTCTTAGGCACACCATGCAACCTCACAATCTCACTAATGAAAACTCTAGCTATGTCAGGTGCCTGATACGTCGTACACATAGGAATAAAGTGAGAACTCTTCGTCAGAGTGGATACTACTACAAAAATCGAGTCGTGTCTCCTTGCCTTCAATGGAAATCCAACAATAAAATCCATTGAAATAACCTCCCATTTCGGTTTTAGAATAGTGTGTGGTTGTAGTAATCATGTTGGGTGTCTATGTTCAGCCTTTACCTATTGACATTCTAGAAATATGGCCACATAGTTGACTATGTATGCCTTCATTCCCTTCCATAAGAATAAGGGTTTAAGGTTTGCCCTCATCTTCGTGACTGTCGGGTGAGCCATGTATACTGCTCTATGAGCCTCGCTTAGGATCAACCTCCTCAACTCATCGTTCGGTGGTACGTAAATCTGATTTTTAAACCTCAATAATCCATCGTCGTCAAATGTAAATCCTTCAAATATTGGTACCATTATTGTGTTTTGTCCGATAAAACCCTCGACCTCTTTGTACCAGTCATCGTCACGCTGTAAAGTTAGAATCTTTTCACGTAGATTCATCTGAAGAGGCAACACCAAAAAGATGTGTGGTCTCCGACTCAATGCATCTGCCACTCAATTCACTATTCCTTTTATGTAAGTAATCTCGAAGTCGTACTCGCTAAGAAATTCCAACCAACGTCATTGTCACGCGTTCAAGTCACTTTGCGTAAAGATGTGTTGTAGTCCATAGTGGTCTGTCTTTAGTTCAAATTTTCATCCAACAAGGTAGTGTCTCCAAACCTTCAAGGCATATACGATGGCTAACAAATCAAAATCATGCATCGCATAGTTCTCCTCATGCCTTCTCAGTTTCCTCGAGATGTAAGTGATTGCTCAACTGTCTTGCATCAGGACTCCGCCTAAGCCTTCCTTGGATGCGTCAGTGCATACCAAGAAGTCTGCGTCCATGTCAGGGAATTTTAGTATCGGTGTCATTGTCAACAGCTCCTTGAGCCTCCTAAAAGCTTCCGCACATTTCTCGGTCCAAAAAAACTTCTTGTTCTTCTTCTACAACTTTGTGATCAGATTTGCTATCTTCAAAAATCCATCGACTAACCATCGATAGTATCTTGCTAAACCCATGAAGCTACGTACTTCTAGGACGTTCGTCAGTGCAGGCCATTCCATAATAGCCTCAACCTTTGCTAGATCCATGGTGATACCTTCATCGGAGATGACATGCCCTAAGTAGTGAATCTTCGATTGATAAAATGAGAATTTGGACAACTTCCCAAACAATTTGTGCTCTCGCAGACACTGTAGTACCAAGCATAAGTGCTCGTCATGCTCCTCCATCGTCCGAGAGTAAATTAAAATATCATTAATGAATACTTGGATGAACTTGTCCAAGTACTCACGGAACACCCCGTTCATGAAACTCATAAATACCCTTGGGGCGTTTGTCAGTCCAAACGGTAAAATAGTAAACTTGTAATGTCCAAACCTCATCTTAAAGGTGGTCTTAGGGACATCATCCTCCTTGATCCGTAACTGGTGATACCCTGATCACAAATTGCTCTTTGAGAACACTGTCGCACCATTCATCTGATCAAACAGATCATCTATCCTCGGCAACGGATACTGATTCTTGATTGTTGTCTTATTCAATTGATGGTAATCAATGCAGAGACTCCACGACCCATCCTTATTTCATATGAAAATAACAGGAGCACTCCACGGTGACATACTTGGACATATCATCCCCAGGTCCAACAATTCTTTCAGTTGCATTCTCAACTCCTATAACTCTGGGGTTGACATTCGATAAGGCATTCTCGCTATCAGTTCAGTCCCCAGTTTTAGGTCTATAGTAAACTCCAATTCCCTCTCCAATGACATCTCGGGTAACTCCTTTGGGAAGATGTCCGCAAACTCTCTCACCACAGGAAGGTGTTATATACCTTTCGCTACTCCCTTCTCATTTAACGCAAGGATCGCATAAAGCTTACATCCCTTGCACAAGATCTTTCGTAGATGCAAGGAAGAGATGAACCTCAGGGAAACTCCCTGGTTTTGTCCTACAATCACACATCCTTTCCCCTCATCATCGACCAAGCTCAACCGTTTTGTCTTATAGTTGAGTATCGCCTCATGCGATTCCAACCACTCCATATCGATTACGATGTCATAAGATCCTAAGATCGTGACATACAGGTTGGCCCTAGTGAAAAAAACCCCCAGGTTAAGGGCACAACCCATAACCTTTCCTCCAACCTTTTGTTTGGCTCCCAAAGCCATCTCTACAAGGATAAACTCATCCCGTTTGACTTCCTTTACCTTAATCCTTTTTAGCACTGCACCAGAAATTAAACTCTCGGTAGCACTAGGATCTATCAAAATACTAAGGGTCTGGTCAGCGACGGTACCTGACGTCTCAAGAAAAATCGACAGGTGCTTTTCCTGGCGGTTATTCACCGCTACATGAATCCGATGGGCCTTGCCCATATCTCCCACGGTAGTGGGTCCGGCTGATCCAGACACTCTAGTCCTCTCCACAGGGCAGTCATGTTGGTAGTGTGACTCCCCACACGTCCAACACCCTTTCTTTGGTCCAGTACTCCTGGTACCCGAAGTAGAAGATGACAGCCCACCGGCCTGGAATCCTGGTTTGTTCTGCTGAACAGGCCTAAACTGTTGTTGTTGCGATCAACGTTGTTGTTGATGTTGTGTTAGGGTCCTAACCCACACATAGGTAGAAAAATATATTTGGATGTAATAAAGTTCAATATTAATAAGGCCTTGCAATAAAATAGAACAAGTCGAATGTAAGAAGACCTAATAGAAGCTTTCGCTTCTAGAAGGATCTTCCTCTAGATGCTTCTTTTGATAGACATATTTAGTATAAATAGGAGTCGAGGGTATGAAAACCCTAGCTTGGAGATTATTGTAATAGATCTCCGCTCGATTGGAGGGTTCCCCCTCGAAGAGACCCGTGAACATTGCTCTCAGAATCAAAGTGTTATTTATGTTGTTATTCTCATATCATTTCAGTGTTACTGTGGTGATTATTCTGGTTATATTGTTGTTATTCTGCCATTTCTAGCATTTTGTTTTTGTTTTGCATACTTTTTATATCTAGTATATTACAAGTGGTATCAGAGCACTTTCTTGGTAGAAATTGTGGATAATTCTTTTTTCAGGGTAGAGACGTATTCCGTCGTTTTTAAACCATAGAGATATGTCGTTACACGCATAAACCCGTGGTTGAGGGATTCATACACATAGGAAATACAAGTGGTTCTTAAGCGCACATATGTTGGCCACCCTTGTAACCCCTGTTGGTACCCCTTCGAGTGGTAGTGCATTAGACAACACCTGTGTATGGATCGACCTAGATTTCCTGAAGCCCTATTTAGATAAACCGATCGGTCACTTGATTTCTATAGTGCCACGGAGAACAACACTCGGGAAGATACTCTCTAATACCTGGGTAGTCGGGTAGTATGGCTAAGGTTATGATCTATCCTCCTTAGTTAGTGCCCTAAGATATTGGGTCAAGTACTACTATTGGACCCTCCACGTATATCAGAGAGCTATAGCACAGGGCAAACCCTTGTCTGTAGAACCCTTGAATACCTAACCCTTGGGGACCGAAACATAAACAAATTAAAACAGATAAGATCTATTGTCATGCAACTGCATTCGGGTTTCCAAGTAAATACACATTTCTTTCTGGTTAATCATTTGGGCATTTCCTCTCTGCAGTATTCTTCAGACCGGAGTATAACTCCGTAGGTGTAAAAAAAAAATGTCTAAAATTTTTTTCACCATTATTTGAGACCTATTCCATTGGATTCATCTCTTCGCCCTTATCACATTCATACATATCATGTTTCGGAAAAAAATTTGACCCCACCCGCCCCTTTTCAGTTCCCCCATCCTCATGGCACATACCCATAGCCAAGACTTGGAAGCTCGCTTCAACACCTTGCAATCTGGTCTCATCGAGACCCAACAAGAAGTGAAACGAACTTAGTGCCAATGTTTCCGCCATCAATACAACCATGCAATCCTCAATGGAGGAAATCAAACAAGACCTCACCACCCATCTTGAATCTGTCTTTTC
>JZKD02S1674685.1:3668-16658 GCA_000966675.3 Picea glauca
TAAGCAGAAGCATAACATCAACAACACAAAAACATCTAACACATCCATGAAATTTGAATCAAAGCCCTTCCTATTAATTCAATAACTGTACATGGAGGTTCTTCACAGACTCTCTTCTCTCTTTCCTTCCTGCTCCTCTTGCTAATACTGAATAATGAAATCATACAATGATACAAGGGAGGGCGTCTATACTCCGTTTTCCCTCTCGAAAGGTAAACTGTCTAATCTATATCTAATTTCTATCTACCAGCCTTAATTGTATTAACTGCCTTCTTATCTGTAATATAATACAATGCGCCTGGCTTTAAATGCCTTTAGTAAACGGTGGCGCAACGAATACCAAGGTGAAATTCAAAATCAAAAGAAAAAAGGTTTGCTGGCTTGTCCATCTGTACAATTCTTTCCCTCTTCGCGCTGGTTCATGCGATGAATTTTGAATGTTGCGGATGCTCCTGCATCATTTTTCCAAGCATTCTTCTAACTTATCAATGTATATGCCAAAAAGGGTAGGGGACAAGGGACAACCTTGTTTGACTCTGATATTGCAGTTAATCTCTTTTGACCAGCCCTCAGTGTTTTTAAACTTAACAATAACATTCTCATACATCCTTATTGTAGCAACCCTCAACTTGAGAGACACTTTTATCTTTTCCAACCTATTCCAAAGTTTTTTCCTAGGAACTATGTCAAAAGCTTTTCTAAAATCAACAAAACAACAAAAAAGATTGGTTTTAGTATTACAAAACTTATCTGCAATGATCCTAAAGGTAACAAGATGGTCCACATTTGAATGATATCTCCTAAACTAGGTGTGGCCTTTATCTCTTTTACCATGAATTTCTAGCCAAATGTTATTCTTCTCTTCCAAAATAATTCCATAAAGCTTGGTTAAAATCGGGCTAATCATAATGGTCCTATAATTAGAGGGAATGTTTTTATCCCCATCTTTTAAAATAGGAAAAATGAGGCTTTGCGTCCATGGTTTATGGAATCCCTGCTTGACTGCTAAATTGAAGTGCTTGTGTATGTGAGGGATAAGGATTGGCCCTCCGATTTTAAAAATTTCATCTTTGTAGCCTTCAATGTCCTTAGCTTTCCCATTTGTGAGTCGTTTAACCCTGAACTCTATGTCATCTAAAGAAAAAACTTCTTCCTTTGTAGGGACAATAGGAATGGTGTCCATGGCATTAGGGAACTCGTAAAGATTTTTAAGGTAGGAATTCGATTCCATTAATGGAATCCTATTATTTTCTTTAGTATTTAGTTTTAGAATTTGGCTCCAAAACTTCTTAGGATCCAACTTGTATAGTTGTGAAAGTTGCTCTTGCCTTTTATTGATATAGTATCTTTTCTTTCCTTTTAATTAGGTGTTTGTACGTATTTATCTTATCGAGTTTTAAGGGCTCATTAGAAGCATCCCTAATGTCTTTTCTAGCAATTTTACATTCTTTATCATACCAAGGGTTAGTTGTTCTATTATTCTCTATGGTTTTGAAATTAAGAAGTATTATTCATGTTCAAAACCCTAGATATATAATACATTAAAAAATATTTCTAAGATTCTATATCTTAGAAATACTTCTTAATGTATTATATATCTAGGGTTTTGAACGAGAATAATATTTCTTAATTTCAAAACTGTGGATAATAATAGAACAACCAACCCTTGGTATAATAAAGAATGTAAAATTGCTAGGAAATCCATTAGGGATGCTTCTTATGAGACCTTAAAACTCGATAAGATCAATACATACAAATCCCTAATTAAAAGGGAAGAAAAGATACTATATCAATAAAAGGCAAGAGCACCTTTCACAACTATACAAGTTGGATCCTAAGAAGTTCTGGACCCAAATTTTAAAATGCAATACTAAAGAAAATAATAGGATTCCCTTAGCGGACTCGAATTCCTACCTTAAAAGTATTTACGAGTTCCCTGATGCCATGGACACAATTCCTATTGTCTCTACAAAGGAAGAAGTTTTTTCTTTAGATGAAATAGAGTTCAGGGTTAAGTGGCTCGTAAATGGGAAAGCTAAGGACATTGAAGGCTACCAAGCTGAAATTTTTTAAATCGGAGGGCCAATCCTTATAATAATGTATAGTTAATCTATAATTAGTGTATTAATTAATTATCATATAAATGTAATATATAATAATAATGTATTAATGAAATACATTAATTATTACATAAATACAATATATATACTTATAATGTATTAATAAAATACATTAATGTTTTGTATTAATGTATTTTAAATTAATTGATACATAAATATTTATACTTCTTTGGGGTTTTGAAATTATTTCTCTCCTCTGAGAATACTACTTCTCTGGGGTTTTGAATTGTGGTTTTGAAGGGGAATAATATTTATCCACGGTTTTTAACAAGAATGGATTTATTTCTCTATTGTTTTGAAGAAGGATAATATTTCTTCATGGTTTTGAACGGGAATACTACTTCTATGTTTTTGAACGGGAATGATATTTCTCTTTGGTTTTTACCTTTTTTAGCCAGGTTTCTTCGTACTTCTCTGTTGTTGAGCAATTAGACATTTGAAATGAGGTGATTCACTCTTTACTTTGATTCAATTTTAATTTTAAGTAAATATATTTAAATATATTTTATTTATTATTTATTTTAAGTTTCATAAGTAAAATTTGATTTGAGAGACAAAGACAATCCATAATAATAATTGTTATGTCTTTTTTCTCTTCTTTTCAATATGAGCACTCCACCACCTATTCCAAAAACTCATCCTAACAAGGGGAGACCCCAGAATCACCCTAGAAATCCATTACGATTATATGGAATCAGTAAAAATAAAGAAGTGAAGAGAGAGATGTCAAAATACAAATAGAGTTAGAAACATTAGAAGAAAGGAGTGAAGAAAGAGACGTAAAACTCCAAATAGAGTTAGAGACAATGATTGATAAATAAAAAATAAAGATACCATTCAAACTCAAATAGATGATATATTCTTAGGGTTAGAGAGTGAATTACAGACAATGAAGGATGGATTTCAAGAAATGGAAAAACATAAACAATCAACCCAAGAAGGAGGGGTTGAAGAAAATCACAACTTGGTAGATAGGATTAAAGAGCTAGAAGAAAAACTAACGAACAATTTGATCCTCAGTAATATGGAAAACAAATTGGATATAAAACACATCAAAGAGGAAATGAATAAGCTAATCGAACTCGACCATGAGTGTAACAAAAGAGCCTTGAACCTCATAAGTTTTGGTATAAAAGAACAACAAGAGGAGGATACACTAGCAATAGTAAAAGAAGAATTAAAAAATAAATCACAAATTGATATAACTTACATCTTAGAAGAAAAGAGATTAGGAAAAATAATTGATCATAAAGATAGGTTGATCCATGTCAAAGTAAGTTTTAATGAGAATAAATATAGCATACTCAGTAAATCTCTAAGCTTAAAAGGGTCAGGAATATTTATAAATGAAGACCTCATTCCCAAAGACCAAGATGAATTAAAGAAGGAAAATAGGCAATAATTAGAAATTGAAAATCCATTGTTAGTGATAGATACCATAAGGATAATAATAAGTAGGAATTTGGGACACTCGAGATCATTTTTTGGAATTGTTGTGGGTTTACATGGCGCAAAGGTCCTATGATAAGTTGTATCTTGAGTGATATTGATATTATCTCTCTAGTTGAAACTTGGGAGCATGAGCAGTCTAAGGTCCCTGACATGGAAAGATTTGTCTTATGGTCGGCATAGCTGAATTAAATAAGAAAAATGGGCAATAATTAGAAATCAAAAAGTTATTGTTATGAATAGAGACCATAAGGATAATAATAAATAGTAATTTGGGACACTCAGGATCCTTTTTTGGAATTGTCGTGACTTTCCATGGCGCAAAGGTCCTATGATAAGTTGAATATCGAGTGATATTGATATTATCTGTCTAGTTGAAACTTGGGAGCATGAGCAGTATAAGGTCCCTAGAAAGGAAGAAGTTGTTTCTTTAGATGACATAGAGTTCGAGGTTAAGCATATTTCAAACGGGAAAGATAAGGACATTGAAGGCTACCAAGCTGAAATTTTTAAAATCGGAGGACCAATCCTTATCCGTCACATACACAAGATCTTCAATTTAATAGTCAAGAAGGGATTCCCTAAACCCTGGATGCGAAGACTCATTGTTCCTATTTTTTAAAATGGGAATAGAAACATTCCCTCTAATTATAGGACCATTATGATTAGCTAATTTTAACCAAGATTTATGGAATTATTTTCAGAAAGAAGATTAGCCTTTGGCTAGAAAGTCATGATAAAAAAGATAAAGGCTAGGTCAGGTTTAGGAGATATCATTCAATTGTGCACCATATTTTTACCTTTAGGATCATTGCAGAGGAGTTTCACAATACTAAAACCAATCATTTTTGTTGTTTTGTTGACTTTAGAAAATTGTTTGACATGGTTCCTAGGAAAAACCTTTGGAATAGGTTGGAAGAGATAAAAGTGCCTCTTGAGTTGAGGGTTTTTGCAATAATGATGTATGAGAAAGTTATTTCTAAGTTTAAAAACAATAAGGGCTAGTCGAAAGAGATTAACTACAATATCAGAGTCAAACAAGGTTGTCCCTTGTCCCCTACCATTTTTGGCATATACATTGAAAAGTTAGAAGAATGATTGGAAAAATAAGGTTGTGTCGGCCCTACTCTCACTTATATAGTCATCAATCTTCTTCTTTATGCCAATGATATCGTTCTTTTGGCAAGGAGTCCCCATGATCTTGAAAACCAACTAAGAATCCTCAAGGATTTTTTCTCCAATATGGGTATGACTATTAATATTGATAACACTAAGGTCATGATTATTAAATCCAATAAGATCCCTCACGATACCTTTGTATATGACAACAAAAACTTGTAGGAAGTGACTTCATACACATATCTTGGAATTAATATTCACCACAAGCTCAATTGGAATTATATCATTGACAAAATGATTGTTGGGGGATGGAAATATTATTACGGGATTGAAAACAATTGTAAATCAATTGATATTTGGAGCTGGGATAAGAAGAAAATCCTCTTTGAGACTCTTGTTACACATGTTATTCTTTATGGATGTGAAGTCCGACGTTGTAGTATCTCTCATGAATCCTCGAGAATGATAGAGAAAATACAAAAGAATTTTATAACATACAATCTAAAAATTAAAGAAAATACACGCTATCCCATGATACTCTTGGAAACAAGCCTCTCCCCCATTGAGAGCATGGCTATGGCTAGATACCTAATGTATAAGAACAAGTTAAACAACATGGAAGACAAGAGTCTACCTAAAATTTCTTCAAAATCAAGTCATAACCACCATCGACTCAAGCAAGGAAGGCATAAAGATGCCCGATCTTGGATAAACTATTGGGGAATCATGGAAGAAACCATTTTGTAGAATAAATATACTATTAAAAAAAACATCAAATCAAAATTTAAGGAGAAAATTTGGTGTGATAAAGAGTTAGAGGAAAGAAGAAAATTAAGGTATTATAAAGATGTAATCAAGCCTAATCTAGAATATCAAAATTATCTATTTATTTTTCCAAGTGTAAATAAAAAAATAAGCATTGCTAATATAAGAGAAAATTCTCAATAGCTCCATAGTGAAACTGGGGATTGGTCAATTCCTAAAATGCCACGGGATGAAAGAGTGTGTCACCTTTGTGACACTAGGAGTGTTGAATATGAAAAGAACTTTTTCTTAGATTGTCCAGCCTATACCCATATTAGATCTCATTTCAAAATATTGATCACACTACCAACCTTCCTAACCTCTTAACTCAACAAAAGTATGGTGATCTTGGAAAGCTTCTCTTAATGTTTTTTGAGCACAGAAACAAAAGTCTAAAGAATCACAAGTAATCACCTACCCTCTTAAGGTATGAT
Source organism: Picea glauca (assembly GCA_000966675.3). Taxonomy (NCBI): domain Eukaryota; kingdom Viridiplantae; phylum Streptophyta; class Pinopsida; order Pinales; family Pinaceae; genus Picea; species Picea glauca. The sequence goes on from JZKD02S1674685.1 coordinate 9,595, forward strand.
AGACCAATTCGGTGTAAGAGGACGTTAATCATCATCATCATCATCATTAATATATTAATGGTAGTCCCAAGGCATGTTGGTCATCAACTAACAACAACCACTTTATAAAAGTGGTCGATATACATTGATCGGCTCCATTAATTTGGAAAGGTGAATAAATGGCCCCGATGGGTGTATACCAAACACTTTTATAAATTGGTTGTTGCTAGTTTATAATAATAATAATAATAAGCTTTTTTTAAGGTCACGACCAGGCCACACCAAATTGGTGTATGAGACCCCCTTGTTTGTGGGATAGATACAACAAATAAAGAAAAAGGTTTTAATTGTAAACATTTATCTTCTAATAAACATAAGTCCTTATTGTATGGATTTGGAATGATAATATGGTTATTTTTATATATCCACATTATCATGGGAATAAATGGAATGTAAGGGTAATATACATATCTCAAAATCATTTTACATTCCAAGATTCTTTGTACAGTCCAATACACTGGATTCAAACAAAGTTATGTGTTATTATGTTAGGAAATGAAAAACCAACCAACAATTCTATTATATCCCTTAATAAAACCATCTAATTCACCCAATCTCTTGACCCGATCCAAGAGTGCCTTCATCGCTCAACTCTTGACATATTACAAAAGAGTATCACCATCCTTTTAAAGAATTTCATTACATGTAATCTACAGGCTCTAAAACGACAAGCTACCAAAACCATTTGCCCAAAACCACCATCATTGACCTAACAAATTTGACACTTTCAACAAATCAAGTTTAACCTAACATTCTCCCCTTTAAAATTGACTTGGGGTTTCCCATCACCAAATTTGGCGAAACCTCCCTCAGAGTCAAGGTAGAACATGAGAACCACCTATAGTTGTGGCCCTTCTGTACCATGCATCGAGTAGTACAAACATCATCTTCTATGCACCTATACCTTCTAGAAACTCTTTAATGGTAGATTAGGGCTTCAAGTCGATGACCTTTACACTTGTTTCCTTGTCCATGAACCCACACACCGCCTTATATTCAAATACTCATCGATCAGGCCATTGTATGTGGTCCATGCTAGCTCACTTTCATCCCATCCTCATGTGTGTATTTGGAGGTACATATGATGAACTCAATATGTTTTGTTTTTTCATATGTATACTTTACCTATGTCTCTCATGCACTCAACTCATGGATTTTCCATCCATACCCTCATTTTGGGATAGTTTATTCCAAACAAACCTTTGTCTCCACCTCTTGTTGACGTCTGTGGCTTTCCACTAGAGACAGAATCATAATCTATTACCTATGGAACATGCATATTCTAATATTGGTATTGAAAAACCTGTGGTTGGCTCTACCTCTACACACATGGCACATCCTCTACTCTTTAACTCTTGTGGCGTTCAACTTCCCCTAGCAATTTTAATCTTAGCTCTGTACTCATCTGCTTATTTATTTTCATCATCATCAACCATGGCTATGATGCTAGTTTCTATGAAATAAAAAGACAAGATAAATAAAAATGACAAGAACATAGCAACATGCACACATAAATCACACAAGATTTATCTTGAAAAACCCTTACATGAAAACTAGCCAACAATAGATATATTATTACTCTTAACCAAACCAACCAAGCCCACCAACCTCGTGGCCCCAGCCAAGTGAGCCTTCACTACTCAAATATTTTCATATTATAATGGACTATCACTATCCTTTTAAAGGATTTCATTACATGTAAGCCATGGTCTCTAAATCCATGGGATACTAAAACCATGTCCCCGAAACCACCACTGTTGACATAACAACTTTGAGTGTTTCACTTAGTCAAGTTTAACCTAACATATCTCTCATTTTGTATGAGGATTTGTTTAGGGGTCTAAATAAGTGGTACTCCTGAGTATAGGTCCCAACTAGACTATGCATCATTTGGATTAGGTGTCCCATCCCAAATTTCGCCCGGCATACAGATTACGGATTAGGGTCCGACTTACTGTCCCATCCTGAATTTGGATTACGGTCCAACTTACCGGTGAAGATGGATGATGGATGTGTGTGATGAAAATATGTATATGAATATTATGTATTGAAAAATAAACTAATCTATTTCTAATCTACTATAATCTATCCTAGTTGGGAGCATGCTAAAGTAACTAGTGAGTTGTAAATGAAACCAAATTCTACATAAACTCCCATATTGATATATGAAATAGAAGAGAAGAATGAGAAACAAGTGCATAGAAACATATATAACTAGAAAATTATAAATTATATCATTCCATGCATTAACAACTCAATGATGTCAAGACTTAAGAATATTTGAAGAAACACTTAAAACTGCAAACTAACCTAGAGTGCATAATACTCAATCCATAAGAAAGAAAGAATCTTCACAGTCCATGTGAAGAACATTCGTCTCTTCTCAAAATAATTCACAACAAAGATAGATTCACACACAATTATTCCTTATTCAAAAAACTGGCCCTCATGGCTTCTCCATATTAGCAGTTTCAACAATAATACATAAAACCTATAAGGAAAAATCTCCAATTATAGTTGACATTGTATTCCCAAAATAGTTCATAAGTGGACAATGTTTGAAGATAAAAAAATCCCCTTTGAAATGATCATCTACCCTATCTTATATAATTCCTAGTAATTCCTAGTAACCGTTAGATGACTCTTTTCCTTCGTCTTGAAGAGGCAGTTACAAAAATGGTTTAGCTTCCTACTTCCTAGTGACAAGTGTACAATAAGGACAAAATTGAGATTGTTTGGGAAAGAGACAAAATAAGAAACATTTTTTGACATCCTCTAGCCACTATTTTTGTCTTCATTCTCGGACTTTTGTTCCTCATGTACGATGCCCATATTTCTAGTTGGTCCTACAAGGATTTGATGCTTATGTAAGCTAATTGTTCCGAGGTCGTGTTTGGCATGGCCATGTTGTCTTCTAGGGTGCTCATGTCCTTTACCAGTTTCACTATGAATGCCTGTATCATGGTGTGCACCTATACGGTTGTAGTAGGTGTTGATCTATGAGATAGGTGGATATTGTGGTGGTGGTTTCAACTACTGATTTTCATTGATTCATGATACCATGCACCTTTTCTAATAGCTCTTTTGTCACTAGATTCTTCTCGAGCTCGTTTAGCCTTCGTAGTGAGCTACTCTTGATCGATTCTTGTGCAAATTTATGTATCCTTGAGCATATTTCCATTGATTTGGTAACTTCCTTATCTCCCATCTTCCCTATCTATTGGAATTGGCCAAGTGCATACATATCTTTTTTTTTTCTTCTCTTGATTGTCGGTATAGTTCAAGTGGTGCATCAAGATTTTTTGCGATCCATCTATTAATGTCGGTGATTCCTTTGCAGATCGTATTGTACTATGTTAATTTTGGTTTTATTTGATTATTATGTTCTATGATCATAGAAACTTCTTGATGGAAGATGTGGATGTGAGCATACATGTCTATGATAGTCTCTTCCAGTTCTCTCCTGAATTTTTCAGCACTTACTTTGAAACTTTGCATGCTCTTTTCATCAATTCTAACTTGTTGGAGTCTTTCCTCAATCTCTCTAATCCTTTATTCTTTCTCTTCATTCTACTGGCACAGTCTTCGAATGTTTTCCTCATTGGAATTCATGAATGTAGTGCCATATTGTTTTTCTACTATCAGATTATGCCTTACGTTTCTAGTTACAGGAACATGCATAACCACTGAGATAAGCATCCCTTCAGTTGCTGACACTGTCTTCACCTGTTCCTACATGATCCTACCAGTCTTGCTATCATAGGTGAAATTCCTTAAGTCAAGTACTTCACTCGGTTGGAATGGTGTCCAAAGCCCTAATTCTAAAACACTCCATGATATATCTGTGCATTTTCATGTAGTTAACATCTCTAGGATATATGTTTCCATCGGGTGGGTGTCACCCCATTCTCTTATGCATCCTTTTGTTGTCTTTCTACCTCAAAAAAGAAAGTGCATTCCTTTTCTGCTTGTTTGGTTTCTCCCCTCGTTATTTATTCTAAGGACGCTTCTTCGTTTTGTTTGAGCTCTCTTTCTTCTGTAACTTTTTCTTCTACCTCGACTTCTTCTTTTGCCTTGTTTTCCTTAATGTTTTGATTCTTCTTTGTTGTGTCATTCTTATTTTTGAGGAATTTATCTCTATCCCTTCTCTTCTTGTCAACTGGTGCTTCTTCTATCTCCTATTATTACTCTGAGTGCATCAAGGTGGATGTGTGGGGTGATTGCTCAACTTCCTCTTCCTCTTCCTTCTTTCTAGCTTCTTCTATATCCTTCTCTTCATATGCAATTGATACAAATTTATGAGAGGAACAAAATGAATAACAAACTGAATACCATAACACAAAGATAACAAAATATATCTAGTCAACATTAAATTATATTGAATAAATGAAAAAGGTTGAAACTATAAAACTGAAAAACAAAAACAACTTTCTTGAATAATGGTGGCTATCCCTGAGAATAGATGTGGTTTTTACACACATATCTCTGAGAAAAATGATTCCAATGATGCTCAAGAGGCCCTTTTAACATTATGCATGAATGAAAAAAACCATATACATCCAAAAACCTAACCCTAGGAGGTGAAAGGCCAAAATTTATGTGTGCCCCGATGGTTAAGTTGGTACCTCAACTTCCTAGGGTCATAAATTTTGCATATGACCTCTGTTTTAGGCCCAAGATAGCCCGTTGTGAAGTTATTTTCAAGAAATACACATAATTCCATCAAAATCTAACTCCATCTATAGTTTGACTGTGGTAAGCCAAAAAAACATTGTTTATATCCCCAAAATGGTCGTGGAAGTACACCAAAAAGTACTCATATGAAATCGTCCAAACTAATCTATTTGGATTAGGTGGGTGGCCACCAATATCAATCTGGAATATGTGTAGGGTTTCAAACATCCCCTAAAATGTAAAACCCATAATTACAAAGAAGTACAGAAGAACGCATTGAACTAAAAAATGTCAAGAGGAGCCAGTTGGAATAGGTGGGTGGCCACTAATATCCACCTGGATCAATCCTCCCCCACTAGGAAGAAATGGTATCCATTGCATTGATTTCCCCCATTAGGTGTGGAAACTTCTATTGAATTTGGCCCTAGTTCAGCCACTTGCCTTGGTGTAGGAGTTTCCCTACCTTAACAACCCAATAAAGTTGGATCCTCTGCTAGAAAGTTCCCTTGACCTGTGTATACACTATCTGATTAGTAGATTCTTGTTCCATGTAGACAGGATTGAGATATGTTGGTGTCATTTGTTTCACGATCTTTGAGGTGTCCAATAAGGGTGGAAAATATGGTCGAAGGAGGTCCACATTCAACATCGGGTGCAATCCAAGGAAGGTTGGAGTGCTGAGCTCAAAATCATTGCTACACATAGCCTTGGTGATAGTGTAAGCTCCATAGAGAAGTGGGAAGAGATTTTGATGGGGGGATATAAGGTTCTCTTTTTTCAAATGTAACCATACTTTTTCTTCCACCTAAAAATGGTGCGATACCCTGTGTTGATCATGGTGCTCCTTGTACTTAACATTAGATTTCTAAAAAATATCATGGACCTGTTGGAGGATGTGTTGAAATTGCTCAATAAATATGGTGGCTTTATGAACCTCAGACTAAACATGGGAAGATTGTTCATGTGTGATGGAAAGAGGTAAGGAAACATCAATGGGACCCAAGGTTTGGAATCCCAACCCCACCTGAAATTGGTTATGGATGGTGGAGATATGAAGAGCCTTTTTGTAACTGTGTTGAGCATAGGGGAGACTCTCATCCAAGGTACATGGATTCTTAGAGTTGTACATGCGTAGGATGTGCACAATCATCTGATTGGAAAACTTTGATTGGTCATTTTTTTAGGGGTGTAAAGGAGTGGATTTAGTGAGCTTAGTATTCAATAGTGACCAAAGGCTCAACCAAAATGTGTTGAGGAACCTGTTTTTCCAATCAGAGATGATGGTCTATGGTATCCCAAAATTGACCCACACTCATTCAAAGAAGATCTTGGAAATATCTTCCATTGTGATGTTATTCTTTCAGGTTGTGAGGATGGACATATTCAAAAACCAATCAAATACCACAAATACACAATCATTGTAAATGTGTCGAACCTACACAAAATAGATCTAGCTAGAAAATACTACACATATTTGCAGAGAGAAATTTAGAAAGAAGAAGCAAGATAGAAAGAATGGAAGAATTATTATTAACTGTATTCCACACTCAAAGAGTGAATAACTTACAATAGATATAGGATACATGAATAACTAATTATCCATAGTGGTGGTCTAGATTGATCTCGACACACACCAGTAGTTACAAGAGTAAATTGCCACGTAGTCTAGTCTCTCAGGTAATTACAAGAGTGAACTACCACCTAGCTAAGTTAATTAGTCAACCAGTCTTCAGTTAACTGATTGAACAAAGAGTAGTGAGTTGGTTATAATCCCAATGTTTCATGGTGAAAAAACCAATGCAACATCCAAACTCAACTCAAGTAGTCAAATTGAAGTGTCAATTGAAAGAAAATATTCTCCAGGTGGAATATTCTCCCCTAAAATATAGGAGACTAGATAATGACTAATTATGAATAATAAACAAGGAATAACCTTAGGAAAAATAAATCCTATGTGTGTGTGAAGTAACTCCAACACCCCCCCTAAACATCACTATGGTGAAAATAAAGAATGGGTCCCAGCTACGAGGCTAGGTTAGGTACCCAAATACAAAAGATACACTGAACTAAACGAGGAAAGAGGGGAAACCTCATGGGAAAAAAATCCCCCCTAAAATTAAAATGCATAAAATAAAGAATGATAAGGAACAAAAGACAGCTGTTAAGTAACCATGTCCTTCACTCCAATAAGACCTTGCAATTATGCAAGTTTGTTCTCGTTGAAGATTTTGTTGATGATGTAGATGTCTGCACAGATATGATGAAGTATATGCATCATTGATATTTCCACACATATCCACTTTATCTTCTTGTAATGAATAATATCCAAATAAATTTTGGATGAAATTTTG
>JZKD02S1674685.1:26706-74423 GCA_000966675.3 Picea glauca
CTGATAGGATCGTCTGCTCCATCGTTTTTCTTTTCTTCCGCCATTGAGGGTTTCTTGGGTGTGCGAGAGAGATTGTCCTCAAGAGAGACAATCTCAAGACCCAACTTGCTATACTCGGACCTCGTCGGGGACATACACTGAAAAAAACGAACAAGAGTAGCCTGCTTTGATACCACTGATCCGGATTATTTTCGGCACGAAATGAGAGCGGAGATATAATAAATAAATGCACAGAGATATCGTGTATATCCAGTAATATAACAGAAATATATCAGAGATGCAACTATAAACACAGAGATACAGTAATACACGATTACTATTAATGAGAGAAATGTACAGAGACTGTAAAAATACAGAGTGAAAGACTCGCTAGAATGGTGGCAGCTTATCTCTAAGAAGGGATGTGACGACTACTCGCATTCGCAAGAAGATGGTTACAATGAGGCTCGGAAAGCCCTTTTACAATAGACGGGAATGCCAAAATTCCTAGACATCCAAAAACCTAACCCTAGGAGATGAAGCGCCAAAAGTCATGTGGGCCCCATTTGGGTAAGTTGGTGCATCAACTTCCCGCGGTCGTAACTTTTGCATACGATCTATGTTTTAGGCGTGTGATAGCTCGTTGGAAAGGTATCATCGAGGAGATTCATTTTGGGACCTCAATCATGCCTTCGGCTATCATTGAGAACCTCCATCTCGAAAAAACTTCATTTTGGCCCTCAAAATGGCCCCAGAAGTGAAAACCTGCTAAAAATAGTAAATTGCCAAAATGGCCAGAAAACTGTTTTGAGCTATTTGGAAAAGGTGGGTGACCCCCGATATCCACCTGGATCAACAAACATGTCGATACTTCCTATGGCCATATCTTGTCTATTGGGAAAATCATTTTTCTTATCAATAGAATCAGGCTCTACTTCCATTTCCATGGTTATTTGGTATAAGCCTCTACTTCTAAGAAGAAGTAGAATCTTTAGCTTCCATTACAAATAGTTATGAGGCTTGAGAAGTATTTACGACGAATAGTCCATCTTTTGTTGTCTTCAATCTTCAGTGCCTGCAAAAATAATTTGGTGTAGTTTTTTATTAGAAGTTCATTGGCTCTGATACCATGTAAATGTTTTGAACCTACACGAAATAGATCTAACTAGAAAATTCTACACACATTTGTAGAGAGAAATTGTGAAAGAAGAAGAAAGATAAAAAGAATGGAAGAATTCTCATTAATTGTACTCCACACTCAAAGAGTGAATAATTTACAATAGATATAAGATACATGAATAACTAATGACCCATAGTGGTGGTCTAGATTTATCTGGACACACACCAATAATTACAGGAGTAAACTGCCACCTAGTCTAGTCTCTAAGGCAGTTACAGGAGTGAACTGCCACCTAACTGAGTTAACCAGTCAGCTAGTCTTCAGTTAACTGACTGAACAAAGAGTAGTGAGTTGGTGATGATCCCAATGTTGCATGGTGACAAAACCAATGCAACATCTAAACTCAACTCAACTATTCAAACTAAAGTGCCAACTGAAAGAGAATATTCTCCAGGTGGAATATTTTCCCCTAAAATATAGGAAACTGGATAATGACTAATTATGAATAATAAACAAGGAATAACCTTAGGAAAAATAAATCCTAGGTGTGTGTGAACTAACTCAACACCCCCCCTGAACATCACTATGGTGAAAATAAACAATGGGTCCCAGCTACGAGGCCATGTTAGGTACCCAAATACAAAAGATACACTGAACTAAATGAGGAAAGAGGGAAAACCTCATGGGAACAACCCCCCCCCCCACAAATTAAAATGAATAAAATAAAAAATGATATGGAACAAAAGGAAGTTGCTAAGAAACCATGTCCTTCACTCCAATAAGACCTCGCAATTGTGCAAGTTTGTGCTCGTTGAAGATTTTGTTGAAAATGTAGATGTCTGCACGGATCTGATGAAGTATATGCATCATTGATATTTCCACATATATCCACTTTATCTTCTTGTAATGAATAATATCCAAATAAATTTTGGATGAAATTTTGAAAACCGTACGGTCATTTCCAGAAAAATGCTAAAATTTTATTGATTTTGAAACGATCATAACTTCAGTTCCCGGACTCCATTTTGGACAATTCTTTTTTTGACATTGGATATTTTCCCGAGGAGAATTCAAATATCCAAATTGTTTCTACAAATGTTTCTAAGAAAATATTGGAATGGTGTATGATGTTCGCAGATCTCTTTTTGTCTCCTAACATGCATGCATGGTCCATGCAAAAGTGTCTGTATGTGACTCCTGAGATGCATGCCATATATATTTCAAATGAATTATAGAAAATAAATCTGAAATGGATTAGACATTATCTTCAATTATTGGAATACAAATTTCTGCAAATACTTTTGTAGAAGACTCTTCATAATAAGAGGCTTGATCTTCTGATGGCTTCTCTTCTGGATCTATCTACTTGACCTCCTGAATGAAATATTCAGAATATTCTTTATTTCCAAATAGAACCTCCAATCTATTACATAATTCATTTGGAGTTGATCCTTCTAATTCTTCATATACTTGATGGAAAATTTTGAGAGAAACAAACATGCCGATACTGCCTATGGCCACATCTTGTCTATTGAGAAAGACATTTTTCTCATCGATAGAATCAGGCTCTACTTCCATTTCCATGTTTATTTGGTATACGCCTTTACTTCTGAGAACAATTGGAATCTTTGGATTCCATTCCAAATAGTTATGAGGCGTGAGAAGTATTTTCGACGAATAATCCATCTTTTGTTGTCTTCAATATTCAGTACCTGCAAAAATAATTTGGTTCAGTTTTTGCTTAGAAGTCCGTTGAATCCGATACCATGTAAATTTGTTTAACCTACACAAAACAGATCTAGATAAAAAATACTACACACATTTGCAGAGAGAAATTAAGAAAGAAGAAGCAAGATAGAAATAATGAAAGAATTCTTATTAACTGTATTCCACACTCAAAGAGTGAATAATTTACAATAGATATATGATACATGAATAACTAATGATCTATAGTGGTGGTATAGATTGATCTGGACACACACCAGCGGTTACAAGAGTAAAATGCCACCTAGTTTAGTCTCGGTAGTTACATGAGTGAACTGCCACCTAGTTGAGTTAACTAGTAAACTAGTCTTCAGTTAACTGACTAAACAAAGAGTAGTGAGTTGGTGATGATCCCAATGTTGCATGGTGACAAAACCAATTCAACATCTAAACTCAAATCAACTAGTCAAACTGAAGTGCCAACTGAAAGATAATATTCTCGAGGTGGAATATTCTCCCCTAAAATATAGGAGACTGGATAATGACTAATTATGAATAATAAACACGGAATAAACTTAGGAAAAATAAATCCTAGGTGTGTGTGAAGTAACTCTAACACCCCCCCTGAACATCACTATGGTGAAAATAAAGAATGGGTCTCGGCTATGAGGCCATGTTAGGTACCCAAATACAAAAGATACATTGAAATAAACGAGGAAAGAAGGAAACCCTGATGGGAGCAAAACCCCCTCTCAAATTAAAATGCATAAAATAAAAAATGATAAGGAACAAAAGGCAGTTGCTAAGCAACCATGTCCTTCACTCCAATAAGACCTCGTAATTGTGCAATTTTGTGCTCACTGAAGATTTTGTTGAAGATGTAGATTTTTGCACTGATATGATGAAGTATATGCATCATTGATATTTCCACACATATCCATTTTATCTTTTTGTAATGAATAATATCCAAATAAATTATGGATGAAATTTTGAAAACCGTGCGGTCATTTCCAGAAAAATGATGAAATTTTATTTATTTTGAAATGATCATAAAGTCAGTTCATGGACTCTGTTTTGGACAATTTGTTTTTTGAAATTGGATATTTTCCCGAGAAGAATTCAAATATCCAAATTTGTTCTACAATTGTTTTTAAGAAAATATCTGAATGTCGTTCGATGTGTGTGGCTCTCTTTTTGTATCTTGACATGCATGCATGGTGCATGCAAAAGTGTCTGCATGTGACTCCAAATATGCATGCCATATATCTTCCACATGAATTTCAGAAAATAAATCTGAAATGGAGTAGACATCAGCTTCAATTATTGGAATACAAATTTCTGCAAATACTTTTGTAGAGGACTCTTCATAATAAGAGACTTGATCTTCTGATGACTTCTCCTCTGGCTCTATCTACTCGACCTCCTGAATGAAATCTTCATAATATTATTTATTCCCAAATAGATTCTCCAATCTGTTCCATAATTCATTTGGAGTTGATCCTTCTGATTCTTCATATACTTGATGGAAAATTTCGGGAGAAACAAACATGTGGATACTTCCTATGGCCATACCTTGTCTATTGAGAAAGTCATTTTTATCATCGATAGAACCAGGATGTACTTCCATTGCCATGGTTATTTGGTATAAGCCTCTACTTTTGAAAAGAAGTAGAATATTTGGCTTCCATTCCAAATAGTTATGAGGCGTGAGAAGTATTTTCGGTGAATAATCCATCTTTTGTTGTCTTCAATCTTCAGTACCTGCAAAAATAATTTGGTGTAGTATTTTTTTAGAATTCTGTCGGCTCTGATACCATGTAAATGTGTTCGACCTACACAAAATAGATCTAGCTATAAAATACTACACACATTTGAAGAGAGAAATTGAAAAAGAAGAAGCAAGATAGAAAGAATAGAAGAATTCACATTAACTATATTGCACACTCAAAGAGTGAATAATTTACAATAGATATAGGATACATGAATAACTAATGATCCATAATGTTGTTTTAGATTGATCTGGACAAACACAAGTAGTTACAAGAGTAAAATTCCAGCTAGTCTAGTCTCTTAGGCGGTTACAGGAGTGAACTTCCACCTAGCTGAGTTAACTAGTTAACTAGTCTTCAGTTAACTTCTTGAACAAAGAGTAGTGAGTTGGTGATGATCCCAATGTTGCATGGTGACAAAACCAATGCAACATATAAACTCAATTCAACTAGTCAAACTGAAGTGTCACTGAAAGAGAATATTCTCCAGGTGAAATATTCTCCCCTGAAATATAGGAGCCTAGATAATGACTAATTATGAATAACAAACAAGGAATAATCTTAGAAAAAATAAATCCTAGGTGTGTGTGAAGTAACTCCAACACCCCCCTTAAACATCACTATGGTGAAAATAAAGAATGGGTCCTAGCTACGAGGCCATGTTAGGTACCCAAATACAAAAGATACACTGAACTAAATGAGAAAAGAGGCAAAACCTCATGGGAACAAAACCCCCCCTCAAATTAAAATGCATAAAATAAAAAATGATAAGGAACAAAAGGTAGTTTCTAAGAAACCATGTCCTTCACTTCAATAAGGCCTCACAATTATGCAAGTTTTTGCTCGTTGAAGATTTTGGTGACGATGTAGATGTCTGCACCGATCTGATGAAATATATGCATAATTGATATTTCCACACATATCCACTTTATCTTCTTGTAATGAATAATATCCAAATAAATTTTGGATGAAAATTTGAAAACCGTGCGGTTGTTTTCGGAAAAATTGATGATTTTTTTTTTAATTTTGAAACAATCATAACTTCAGTTCCTAGACTCTGTTTTCGACGGATTTGTTTTTGAAATTGGATATTTTCCCTAGAAGAATTCAAATATCCAAATTTTTTTCTGCAAGTGTTTCTAAGAAAATATCAGAATGGCGTCTAATGTGCGAGGCTCTCTTTTTGTGTCCCGACATGCATGCATGGTGCATGCAAAAGTGTCTTCATGTGACTCCTGATATGCATGCCATATATATTCCACATGAATTTCAGAAAATAAATATGAAATGGAGTAGACATCATCTTCAATTATTGGAATACAAATTTCTACAAATACTTTTGTAGAAGACTCTTCATAATAAGAGGCTTGGTCTTCTTATGGATTCTCTTCTGGCTCTATCTGTGCGACCTCATGAATGAAATCTTCACAATATTCTTTATTTCCAAATATAACCTCCAATCTCTTCCATAATTCATTTAGAGTTGATCCTTCTGATTCTTCATATACTTGATGGAAAAGTTTGGGAGAAACAAACATGTCGATACTTCCTATGGCCATATCTTGTCTATTAAGAAAGTCATTTTTTTCATCGACATAATCAGGCTCTATTTCCATTTCCATGGTTATTTGGTATAATCCTCTACTTCTGAGAAGAAGTAGGATCTTTGGCTTCCGTTCCAAATAGTTATGAGGTGTGAGAAGTATTTCCTCCAAATAATCCATCTTTTGTTGTCTTCAATCTTCAGTGGAAAAATAATTTGGTGTAGTTTTTGCTTAGAATTATGTTAGCTGTGATACCATGTAAATGTGTTGAAATTGCACAAAATAGATCTAGATAGAAAATACTACACACATTTGCAGAGAGAAATTGAGAAAGAAGAAGCAAGATAGAAAGAATGGAAGAATTCTCATTAACTGTATTCCACACTCAAAGAGTGAATAATTTACAATAGATGTACGATACATGAATAAATAATGATCCATAGTGGTGGTCTAGATTGATATGGAAACACACCAACAGTTACAAGAGTAAACTGCCACCTAGTTATAGGAGTGAACTGCCACCTAGCTGAGTTAACTAGTCGACTAGTCTTCAATTAACTGACTCTACAAAGATTAGTGAGTTGGTGATGATCCCATTGTTGCATGGTGACAAAACCAATGCAACATCTAAAATGAACTCAAATAGTCAAATTGAAGTGTCAACTGAAAGAGAATATTCTCCAGGTGGAATATTCTCCCCTAAAATATAGGAGACTGGATAATGACTAATTATGACTAATAAATCGGGAACAACCTTAGGAAAAATAAATTCTAGGTGTCTTTGAAGTAACTCCAACAACCATTGCCTTGCTTGGTGGACATAATACCATACATGTAATCCATCGAGATAGATTTCCAATGCCTCTCAAGAGTAGGAAGAGGGACGCATAATCTTTTCTTATTGGTGGTTGGCTTAGCAATGGCATAGGAAGTGCAAGATATGATATACTTGCTGACGTGTTGTCGGAGTTTTGGCCAATAAAAATGTTTCTGTAGAATGACCACAGTTTTCTCCATGCCAAAATTTCCTTCCATCTGCCTATAGTGAGCCTCCTAGACCATCTTTGCATGCTCGCTTGAAGGAACACAAAGATAGCCAAGATGACATAACATTATGTCATGAATTTGAAAATCGGTGACATTTGTGCCTGTACCCAAGAGTTGTTAGGTGGTGGCGACGTTCGGATCTTGTTGATAAAGTTGGGGACACTCAGATGCCTCATGTCCATAGGAATAGAGCATGGTGGTGACTGCAACCACTAGAGGTTGAATAGGAAGTCAGTGACACGATTTGGGCTCCTTGTATTATACTTGATGTTGATATGGAATTGTTGTAGGTATGTGGACCACTTTTGATGGCAGTCATTCTGCAACTTCCCCTATGTATTTATGAACTATAGAGGATTGTGATCAGTATGAATGATTTTCTCCTTTCCTAGCATGTAATGTGTCCATTGACGACAGGCTTCTACAAAGGAATACATTTCCTTGTCATAAGTGGGGTATTTCTGGACAGTATCTTAGAGTGTGTCACTATGGTATGCCATCGGATGACTATGTTGAGTGAGAGTTGCACCTACAACATAGTCGGATGCATCAGTCTCAATATCAAACGATTGTTGCATATCGGATAATAAGAGTATTGGATTTGAGAACAAGCGATGATTCAGATCATCAAATGCTCATTGTTGTTCCTTTCACCACGCAGAATTTTCCCTACCACCTCCCTTGGTCATTTGGTTGAGGGCCCATCCAATATGGGAGAATCCCAACATGAATCGTCGATAGAAGTTGGCTAGTCCCAGGAATATTTGAAGATCAATTAGTGTGGTTGGGGATTCCCAGTCATGTATGGCTTGGATCTTAGTTGGATCAACATGTACCCCATTCTCATCCACAATGTGGCTTAAGTATTGGACCTTGTTCATGCAAAAAGAGATTTTTTCCAGGTTGGCATATAGCTTGTGTCGTCGTAGAGTGCTCAAAACCTACTGAATATGCTGCAAGTGCTCCTCCCAAGTTCTACTGAAGATGAAGATATCATCCAAATATAACACCACAAACTAGTTGGTGAAGGGTCTCGATACATCATTCATCAACCTCATAAAGGCGGTTGTTGCATTGGTTAAGCCAAAGGGCATGACCAACCATTCGAAGAGACCTTATTTAGATATGCAATTTGTCTTCCATACATCAGTTCTTTCGATGGGAACCTGGTGGTATGCATACTTTAGATCAATATTTTTGAAGAAATTTTCCCCTTTGAGTTGGTCAAGAAGGTCATCAATTCTAGGAATTGGGTACTGGTTCCTGACGGTAATTTTATTTAATGCTCTATAATCAATGCAGAGTTTCCAGGTATCATATTTCTTCTACAACAGTACAATCAAGCTTATACAAGGGGAGGAGATAGGTCTGATGTGCCCCTTTTGAAGAAGCTCTTGTATCTGATGCTTGATTTCATCATTTTCCATCAACAAGCAATGATAGACTGGTCCATTAGGAAGAGGTGCACTGGGGGTTAGATCAATTAAATTCTTGATTTGGAAGTGTGTCGGTACTCCACTGGGTGAGGAGAATATGTCTCTCTATGCTTCCATGATCTTGTCCACTTGCTTATTTTACAAAGAGAGACTTTGTGTAGAGGCCAAAGATGTGGCGGTGAACTTATGCTTATTGTGAGAACATATCACAATAAAACAAAATTCTCAGTCTTCAAATGACATTACTACATTTCTTAGCATATATTAAATAAATAGCGGTAAGTGGAACCACCTATGGTATCCTTTACAATTGTATACCCAAAGTAATAATAGCACTACAAGGTCTAGACTCATACACAACATGTCTCTTCCACAAATATGGTTGTCCTAAAAAAACATCACAAACTTCAAGGGGAGAAATATCACACAATACCTCATCTTTGAAAGGCTTGTTGTCGTAGGCAAGAAAACACTATTATCTGACACAAATATCTCTTCCTTGGTGAAGCCAACTGATGGTGTAGGGTTGTGGGTGAAGTGTCTTCGGTAGGTATAGATGCTTGACGACATCTATTGAGATCAGGTTCTTCTAACTTTTGTTATCAACAACAAAATGAAGTAGATCCCCCTCTACCCACATCTGCAAGTGAAAGAGGCATTCTCCTTCCTTTGGTTCTTCTAGTTCACTTGGATGGAATTCAGTGGTAGAAATCGTGACATTGGGTTCATCATTGATAATCTTCTTCCCTCTTTATGGATTTGATTCGGAGTTAGAATTGGCCTTTGACTTAGAAACTTTCAACTCAGCCACGAGTGACTGCTTGGACAAACATTCGTAGGTGTTGTGCCAAGGGATTTTATAGTATTCACACCATTTTCTCATGTCCTTCTTTGACTTCTCATTTCCCTTCTTATGTTGCATCTTGGAATGAGTGTCCTGAGAGTGGCCCTATTTTATTTGTCCCATGTATTGTGGGTTTGGGCCACATTTTCCTTGATTAGATTGTAGATAAAACATATCACCTCTTCTTCTTAAATTTATTCTCGACCTTGATAACATATGTATACTCCGTACACAATGATGCAATGTATAGAAAATACATTTCTATTTGAATGTATCTGTGAAAACAACCATGGTATTTGAGAACTAGATGTCATTCATAGTCTTTGATACCCAATTTGGTGTGTAGGGTATGGAAAATATTGTTGAAATGTGGTATTGTCTAGTCCCTTTCTTGACGGAGGGTGATCCATCTTGTGTAATGGTCCTCGTAGCTTCCAACACGGTAGTACTATTCTTTAATGCAATCCCTGAAGGAATCCCATGTGGGGGAGACCGGAAATATTGTATATTCCTCTATGGCCCTTTTCTCAGAGTAAGTATCTGACTAGTTCTTAACATGGGGGACAACCTTCAAGCATATTCAACCATTTATCTATAGCATCCAAAAAATTGTGGACCAAAAAATACCCTTCGAGCATATTCAACCATTTATCTATAGCATCCACATCTATTAGTTCTTCAAATAATGGAATATAAAATTTTACGTATACCTTCAAGGGGGTTTCATGGTTGCTTGATGAATATGATTCTCCTGTGGGAAGTCGTAAAAGGATATGTGCAAATTTGTCCATCATTTCGTTCCTTTGTCACACAAGGGCTTCCTAGAGAAAAATTTTAAAAGGATCTTCTACTCCATCATATTTATTTTTTTACCCCATGGGTTGTTTTTGGTATTGGAGTGATCAATATCATAAAGGATCGAATGGTTCAAGTCCCAAGTTATTGTACCCATATCTTGTCAGGGACATGCACAAAGAAAACTCAATGAAGAGAAAACCGATCTAATGCCACTGATCTAGATTTATGACTAGACAAAATTAATAACATAATGAATACAATAACATAGAGATAAAAAAAATATCCAATGAACAATAACTTCTATTAAATAAATGAAATAGGATGAAACTATAAAACTATAGAACTAAAACAAATTGCTCGAATGGTGGTAGCTATCTCTTAGAAGAGATGTGGCTTCTATGTGCATCCTTCTTAGTATAATGATTATAATGAGGCTCCATATTCCTTTTTAACATTATGCATGGGTTCCAAAATGCTAGACATCCAAAGACCTAACCCTAGGAGGTGAAACACCAAAATTTATGTGTGCCCTGATGGGTAAGTTGGGACCTCAACTTCCTAGGGTCATAATTTTTTCACATGAACTTCGTTTTAGGCGTGTGATAGCCCATTGGAAAGTTATTTTAGAATGATTGTTGTTGTTTTTCTTCCTACTATCCTTCACTCAAGATGACAAGTATTCTCTTCAAGTTGTCCTTTGTACTGAGATAATATGATTTCTTAACATAAATCTAAGTAAGAGAATAAACTCTATAATCTCAACTTTAATCAATGTAATACCTTGACCTTAATTTTTGACCAATGGTTAGTATGATGTTCCTATATTCAACATAAAACCTAGATTTCAAAATAATGTCATAACAAATAGATGCATATAAAAAAGATCAAACATGGGGTGCATTATTCCTTTTAATGTGTTGGGTCTGAGATCCTTCTAGATCTATGACAAGATATCCCTTCTCATGCAAGTACCCTTTAAAAAATTACAATTTAAACATACGTAAGTACATACCTCTGATAATATTAGAAAGTAGTTGCACCATGCGACAGAAATGGAAATAAATAACAAACCTTTAAAACTTCAAGGGTAGTGAAACTAATATTGATTCTACAACTGGTACTTCAACTGCAAGTGAAACTTAGGGTTTTATGAGGAAACCCTAATTTTTTAAACTTCAAATTATAGAATTTTGATCCAAGGACTAGATGCACTAGGGTGAGGTGAGCAGGCTGGAGAAGTCTATTTTCAGAAAATCCAAATTTTACCCCTTCAAATTGGACCTGTGCAAATCTAGATTGGTACTTCTCATATTGGTTAAGGTTTTCTGGTACAATCTAGAACTAGGGTTTCACTTTATAGAGGCTCTGGCCACTGAAAAGGTGTGCTCAAGGTGACAAGTGATGCGATAGGCTAGGGCACACTTACCTAGATGATTTTTAGGCTGAAGTTCTCTTCCAATAAAAAAAACCCTAATTTTCATGTACGAGAAGAGTGATGTTTTTGGTTACCGAGTGAAAGGTGCTTTATTCAGTTCAATGTTGATATCATGTTAAATTTATATTTTCTATTAAGTTATTTTTTATTTACTAGAAAATAATAGCATAAAAAGGATCATTCAGAGAAACACAATCACAAGGTACATAACATTTTATCCTTGGAAACCCTCATGGGGGAGAAAACCCAACAAAAACTTCCTTAATATAGATTGCCAATACACTCCCAAGATAAAAGACAAAATACTAGAGAATATCCAAGACTAAGAAATGTGCCTCTCCCTTCTCCTTCTTCTAATTGGAGATTTCTTCAAACTTGCACACTAGATGAGTGACTTTAGTGAGTGTGAGAATGAGGCAACTTCCCCTATTATTTATACTAGATGAGGGGCACTAGGGTTGTGTCTCTTCATCATGTAGGGACGAATTCTACCAATAGTGGCTAAAACCACTTTAATAAGACCTAGAGACCGACTTATGAAATAGTACCATATAAATATGGTTTGACCAATCCACAATAGGGGATTTAGTCATACAAAAGTCACGACATGATCAATCTACAAAGGGGGATTGATCTATATAATAATAACTTAATTATGATTAGAATATTCTTCGCAGTTATAGTATTTCAACACATCGGTGGAGTTGAGCTAAGAGATTTCGAATTGTGGAAGGTTTATCAGTGAAGTTGCTTTCAACTCCTTTGATGCGAATGAGAGGATTTGATGCTAAGTCCTCTGATCACATTAGATAGGATGGGATTAAAATTTAGAAAGAGTGGAGAGGTCTGATCTGATAAGTTTTTAAGAACTCCTCTAATCATATCGGAAGATTTAACATGAAATCATCCAATATGACCGGAGGTGTTCCCATGAAGTGGTATGATGAGACTTGGGGAAAAATGAAGGTCACAGTTCAAAATTTTATGACTGGATAGAAAAGGGTGGCCTCGTCATGCATTTTGTTTTGGAAGGGAAGCTTGGATAATGGTTTGGACAGGAATGTGGGGGGGCATTATGGTCGATCAATTAGGCTATTCAAATGGTTTCAGTGTCGACTAGATTTTAAGGAGCCATGAAACCCTGAACAATGTGAAGGAAGGGGGGTTAACAATAGATACATGGAATTGATTTGAATTAAATGGGTCCTAATAAAATTCAACAGTATCAAGGTACATGGTCTCAACATTAGTTGGATATTGCTTTTCATTTGAGGGTAGGAAAAAGAAGCGAAAGTGTGTTGTTAAAAAAAAAAAAAAAAGATAAAACCTAACCCTAGAAAGGGAGTAAAGTGTCTAAAACTACCTCAAATCCCTAGTTCCACAAGGAAGAACCTGGCAGGTTGTGAGTGCACGTGCAAGGGCTTGGCATGTTCTTTGTTTGGAGAGATCCTTTAACGCTTGGCGGAACGGTGAGAAAGACAGGTTAACCGAATATATAGGAGTTAGAAGAAATGACAATACATGTGGTTGTTGGATTTTTATTTATGGTCAGAAAACTTGGGAGTAAGGCATTCGATGTATATTGGAAGACTTATTGGTAAGTCCTATTCTATGAATTAGGGGCCTTAACTCCTCTAATGGCCATCAGAGGAGTCAGTGGCAACTCCTTCGATTCCATCAGAGAAGTTGAGAGAAACTTTTGTGATAGCAAGGTTAATCATAGAAATTGAAGGGAACGCCACTGATGTACATCGGAGGAGTTATACGAAAATCCTTCGATGTACATCGAAGGAGTTAAGGCTAACTTTAATGATTTTTCGATACTTGGTTAAAAATTTATTTTTTCAAGTTTTTCCTTTTTCCAGTGTTTACCTAAGTTAAGTAAGACATCCAAAATGTAATTGAGGTAAAGAAAGATGATGATGGAAGACTCCTTCCAAACATATAAAATAAGGGGCTCCATTTTATCAAAAGGAAATCATGATGGAATTATGGAAAATGGAGGGTTGTAGTGCCTAGCACAACAAATGGTGAGACATTGGGTGAAGCCCTAAATCTCTATAATATGATATCCACACATATTTTGGGGAAGGGTGGAGTCATCACATGCAGTTGCAACAGAGAATAAATAGGTACCATATCTTGGATTCTAGGAGAACTTAGATGAAACAAAGAAGGGGTGAAGACCTTACGTTCGACCAAATTGACTTTAATTTTTTTCTTATTCATATGATAAATGACTACAGGAGAAGGCTTTGGGATTATGATGGAAACGAAACATCAAGAATGATGAGAATATAAGTTATAGTGAATTTATCTAGTTTTTTTTGCACTATTGGCGATCATCCATAGCCCCGACGAAGTAACCCCTATGTCACAAGCCTTGATACTCTGCCAGAGAGAGTTCATATCCCCAAAAAAGATACTTGTATGTCCCATGTGATTTTTAAATCATTTCCCCAAGACTTTACCTTTTGTAAAATTTGGTTCTCTTTTTTTTAGACAGAGGTGGATAAGGGGATTCCAATTATCATTTAAGGGAAATAGGGATGATACATGTGATAGTGATATTTGCTAACTTCATTATAAATGAGTGAACTTCCTAAGTCACTATTTATGTAATACTATGGACATATCTTCCAAATCATTTTATTTTACTTCACACAATGTAACAATTTGTTCTTAAGTAGAGGTCCCTCGTTCTCGATTTTGTTGTATCATTCTTGTATATTGATGATTTATGTTACTCAACTAGATTTGACTTCAGATGGTGCATAAAGAGGCTTAAATGATTGGGGTGATATGTGTATGAACACTCTACCATAGAATTATCATTCTATTGAAATAAAATGTTTTGCAATTTAAATGTATGACCGGGACCAAGAAACCAGGAGGTCAAAAATGAAGGTGGCAGTTTTCAAGAAGCATCTGAAATTCTAAACAACAAAAACATACTGGGAAATAAACATAAAACAAAAACATAAGAACAAAATAAATGGGGGGAAGAAAGGTAAAATAAAAAAAATTATTTGTGTACAAGGGAACAACAACCTCGAAGGCTAGTTGATGTAGTGCTTGAGAATTTGGACATTTACGGGGATAGGATCAACTTCCCCTTGAATTTTTTGCAACCAAAAGGTAACCTGTCCAATATTTTCTTTGATAACATAAGGACCAAGACAAAGTTGTTGGAACTTCAAATATTTCCCTTTATCTTCGTGTGGCTTGTCCCATTTGAGGACTAAATCCCCAAATTGGAATTCTTTCTCACCAATAGATTTCTTATCAAACCCGTGTTTTATTGTGTATCGATGAGTTTCAAAATTGTTTCTATATTTAGCATTACTTTCTTCAAGATTTACCAAAGTATCGATAATTCATTGAATGACGAGGCACTCTCTTCCTCTAGATTATTGTGTGAGTTGGACGAAGGAAGATAGATATTTGGGGGTAGGAAGGCTTCTTTTCGATAACAAGGAAGTACAGGGAAGTTCCTATGGAGGCCTTAGAGGTGACATGATCAACCCAGAGGGAATTTTATAAGGAATTGTGCTAATTTATATGGTGATCAACCATGGTTCATTTAAGGATGTGAATTATGTTTTTTTTGTGGAATTTGCAGGACCATTACCATGAGCATAGTAATTGTCTGAGTATTTCAAAATGATTCCTTTCTCTAATTCAAACTCAAATAATGTTAAAGATGAAAAATAAGTTGCACTATCAAACACTATAGGGTTAGGAATTATTAACCTCGTGATGATTTATTTTTCAAGAAAAATAGTCACTACCTCGTCATTTGCTTTGACTAGTGGTATTTCTTCAATCCAGTGAGTGAAATAATCAGTAGAGGTTAGAATGTATCGTTGTTTCTTGGAGGAATGGGGGTTATTCTCACCAATCATTTCCAGTCCCCATTGTTTAAAGGTTTCTTCAATAGAAATATGTTGGAGAGGGATAGCAGGCTTGTGTTCTCTTCCCACAACTTTTTGGCATGCTTCACAGATCCTTCATTATACATGGGTGTCTTTAAAAATCGTAAGCCAATAATATCCAAAAATCAATACTTTGTGAGTTGTTGTGTCTACTGAAAAATGGCCACCAACTTCTCGATCATTCATGTATTTTAGGACCTTATTGGCATCTTATTTCTCGAGGCACCTTAGTAACACTCCATAATAGTTATTTCTAAATAAGATGTCATGCAACAACTGATATTTTCTGATGGATATGGGTCATAGATTAATGACCAATATTTTCTCAATAGAAAACCATAAATTGCTTCTATGTCCACAACAAAAATGTCTATAGTTTGATGTACCCTAGGATTAGATGAAATTGTGATTAATACATCCTTGACTTCATCCTTTACCTTAACATATGTTTTATCTAGATGTATAATTCTATTTCTTGTTATTTGTGGAACAACATTTATTTTTTGACATACCGAAAGATGCATGATGTTAGAGGATGCACCTGAATATGCTAAATAGTTATGCAGATTGAAATTAAAAATTTCATAAGTGAGTGGAAAATGTGGTACTTAATAACTCGAGTATGAACCTATACTTGTTGTGTTTATGGATACTTTTATTCCCACCTTGTGTATTTCATGTACCTCATCTTCTAGAAGGATGTTCTCAGCAACAACAACAATCCTTTTATGAGCATAATCAAGGTTAAAATCATCTTGTAATACCTCATGTTGTTGTGGTAATGAATAGATATCAAACATGGAAATATTTTCTTTTGTTTTCTTCATGTCTTCTATCACATTGTAGTCAACGGTACGTAGGTTGGATTTGTTTACTATTTGATCAGACTTCGTCTCACACGTTTTGTTGTTGTTTGGTACCATATTAAGCTTGGTGTTATTCCCAACTGAGCTATACCTACTGGGTTTATCTATGTTGGTTGGGAAATGTTTTCTAGTTTTGTTGTTGGTTTTCCCTTGATTTGTTTCAGTCGACTTTGGGGAAGCAGGGGGGAGTAATTTTCCTAAGAGGAATCTTTTCTTCTTTGGAGGAAGGAGCATTGTGAATTGGACCTTGTGTAAATTATAATTTGTTTGTGCAACAGCCTTGATAACTAGCATATCTTTGATAAATACTTATTCAATTTGTCCATCATTTGATTCTAGACACTAGTCCCAAAAAGGCATGGTATATTCTGGAGGAACCTTATCAGTAGTGTCAGTGGACATTTGTGTGGGGATTTCATTATTTAAGCTCTATTAATCTAACAACTAATTTATCACCAGGGTCATTTATTTTACCCACTATGGGAAAGTTCATTATGGGTTCTTTTGTTGGTGATAAGAGAATAAATTGCCATTGTTTAAGTTTTCTAAATTAAAGGAAATATGAGGTAGTTCATTTGGTTTTGTTGGGTTATCTAGTTTCTTAAATAATGGGTGAAAAGTTTGAGGTTTTTATGATCCTTCACCAACATTCTTCTTAAGGTATATGACTTTTTTAGACCACTTCTTAACTAATTTTACCACATCATCAATATATTTTGGCTCCTTTTTGGGTGGTTTAGTCAACAAAAAATGTTTCTTTCAAGTTGTTTTTGTTTCCTTGGTGTGTGATTGATGTTAATAGGATGACAGCTCACTTTCCACTATCTCATCTTCATTAAAATTAAGTGCCAATGTATTCTTGTTAGCCCGTTTGAAAAACATCCTATGGAAGGAGTTAATGTTCTTGTATAATATTCAATGGCTATGCATTGAGAAGGAGCCACATCATGGGGGAACTTGATTAAGACATTGAGAAATATCTAGTTGAAATATTTTACCTTCTCTTTCTTATGCATCTTGATGGCTCCTAACTCTTTGTGCAAAGATGCAATCATTTTCCTTTCCAAAAAATTTCTGATAAAGATCCTCTCAAAGTCACCCCACTCAGTTATAGATATGGGAGATAGGATGAAATACCAAGTAGACACTCTTCCTAAAAAGTATAAGGGAACAACCTACAAACCACATTTTCATGTCGAAAATTTATTAGATGAGTTGCTAGGAATAAGTTATTTAAATGGTCTTGTGGTGACACACATTTATATGGATCAAATTTTGAAAGGAATTTGTCATATTTTCTTGACATTTCATGTAACATTCCAACTAAATTAAGAGCACCTTAATCCCTTTAACATGGGATAAATTCTCTATCATTTCAATTTTTCCCATTATTTGTTCTAAAACAATTTTTGGGTGTTTACCTTCGATATTGTCCTCGGGTTCAAGAAGGAAACATGCAACTCAACTCACAGGTCGTGAGACTTCTTGCAAAGTGGTTTCAATAAGATAGTCTACAGAGTCAACTCAAAATATCACGATGTGTATTAGTTCTTTCCACATGGGTTTCTTTCCTCCTGGAAACCTCATAGGTTTTTGGTATCTTGCTAAGAATATTTGCGTAAGGACATGTAATCCTAAAGGTTTCAAAGAACTCTTCTCGTGGTATTCAAAACCAAGTCTCTGTATGTTTTTTTGGACTTCCATAGGCACTTCTGAAATTGGTCTTTGAGTCTTCGTAGGTAACTTCTTGTTCATATTTTACTCGAGGAAACAAATAAGGAGTGGGGTTATTTCGTGAAGACTGATTTTGGTTGTGTAAATTGTTTATATAAGACATAAAATATGGCCCTTCTTCTAGCACCAATTATATTGATAGGTATGAATTCTCCTAACAACAAAAAAGGGGTACTCCCTAGTACATGGTCCCAAC
Source organism: Picea glauca (assembly GCA_000966675.3). NCBI lineage: Eukaryota > Viridiplantae > Streptophyta > Pinopsida > Pinales > Pinaceae > Picea > Picea glauca. Next base: position 45,114 of record JZKD02S1674685.1, read on the forward strand.
TAGACTATGCATCGTTTGGATTAGGAGTCCCATCCAAAATTTGGCCCCACTTCTATCGTTACTCTTTATGGCATTTTTGGCTAGTTACAATTTGGATTACTCGTGAATATGGATGATGGATGTATGTGTAATGAAAAGATGGAGATGAATATTATGTATTGAAAAATAAACTAACATGTTTCTAATATAGCCCCAAATGGGTTGACACGTGGTGACGCCTTGCCACATGGCTCAGTATCAAGCCACAACTTAAATGTTGTAGGTTACTCCCCATCCGTTCAACATTTACGATGGTAGCATGCCATTAAAGTCACTATACAGACGTGGGACTTCTCCCTCGTGTGAACTCACTAGCACAACCAACATTCAATATGAAAGAGATAATAGGGAGCCACGCGATGTCATCATTCGAAAACTTGAAAGTTGGAGTGCCTCGACAGAGCTGGTTCATTTTTGTTTTGGACCTCCCTGTCGGTTGGGAGCTCTGGTGTCATTTTATTTGTATCTCCATTCACCCCTCATCCGCAACGACAAGGAAGAAAGGCATGCCTCATCGAGGATCAACCTGGTACACCCACAAAGAGAAACAACAAAGAAGATAGAACCTTGAGCGTGCTCTGTTAATGGTGACTTCCATCCTCCGGTAGAGAGAAAGAGCCAACCACTTGGCACTCCATGCCACTATATCTGAGCCTGTGATAGAGCATAGCACACACACCCTTGCAATTGAGCTTGGAATCTATCTGAAGGGAGGAGATGTGGAAGAGTTCCCAACCTGTTATGTCAAAGAAACACAGTGCCCGAAGGATTTTGCAACCAACCTACAACCTCAAGCCACTGAGCCTAAAACACAGGTTGGAAGCGGTCTGAAGGGAGAGTCTGCAAAAGAATTCCCAATTTGTTATGTAGAAGAAATACCATGGACAGGTGACTACAACCCCACCCGCCATGCTGAGAAGGTAATGCGCGATGATGAGGCTCGGAACAGTGCCTACGCAGAGATGAATGTGGATGAGGCCAGGGCAGGGATGAACGTGGAAAAGGACAGAGAAAGGATGAATGTGGAAGTGGGGAATGAAACCTTCAGCGAGGTGATAAAAAATTGTTTTCATGGTTCACTCCTCCGTGCAGAGCATCTGGCTCTCGTGTTCTAACTACGAAGCCACATGGTAGACCAGGAGCAAAAAGCCCTCCTCATGGGACAGCTTTTGGACCTACTCCTTGAAACATACTCCAATGCTCCAAAAAATCAGAAATGTCCAATGTGTGCACAACCATTTTCCATCTCGGCCAGATCCACGCGTCAGAAATGAAATTGTGACAGGTCACCGGGTATTTGAGTTTTCCTATGCTAGTTTTCTTTTTCATCATGTTGTTGCTCAAAGTTAACTTGAACTATGGCCACCTGTCTTGGTTTCCTTCAGGCAGGACAGAGGGAAAAAATGATTTTAGCCTATCTTCCTAGACATATTTCACCCCAAACTATGCTAGTTTCCGGTAAAACAACAACATTTTTGGTGGCTCGGGATGACAATATCTCTGTATATTTTTGTCTATGTTTCTTTGTCAACTTAATATAGTAGGTACTATCCCTTTTTTACTTATATATATATATATATATATACTCTTATATATCTTAGCTAGGAGCATGCTAAAGTAACCAACGAGTTGTAAATGAAACCAAATTCTTCATAAAATCCCCAAAAGATAGTTGAAACATAAGAGAAGAACCAAAAATAAGTGCATACAAACATATATAATCATAACAATCTAAGTTATATCAATGCATGCATTAAAAACCCAATGATCTCAAGGCTTAAGGATATTTCAAGAAACACTTAAAACTACATAATAACCTAGAGTGCATAAGACTTAATCCATAAGTAGGAAAACATTCTTATAGTCCATGTGAACAACATTCATCTATGTTTGAAATAATTCACAACAAATATAGCTTCACACACAAATATTCCTTCTTCATAAAATTGGCCATGAGGGCTTCTCCATATTAGAAGTTTCAACAGTAATACATAAAACATTTAAGGAAAACCCTCCAATTTTAGTTGACATTGTATTTGCAAAATAGTTCAGAAGTAGACAATATTTGAAGATCCAAAAATCCCCTTCAAAATGATCCTCTACCCTCTCTTATACAATTCCTAGTAGTCACTAGATGACTCTATGTCTTCCTCTTGAAGAAGCGGTTAAAAAAATGCTTCATCTTCCTACTTCCTAGTGACAAGTGTACAATAAGGATAAAATTCAGATTGGCTGGGAACGAGAAAAAATAAGAAACAATTATTGACATCCTATAGCCATTATATTTTCCTTCATTCAAGGATTTTTATCCCTGATGTACATTTTCCATATTTCTACTTAGTCATACATGGATATGATCCTTATGTAAGTTATTTGTTCTAAGGTTGCGTTGTTCATGGCCATGTTATATTCTAGGATTCTCATGTCCTTTACGAGTGTTTCCATTAATGCTTGTATCATGGTGTGCAATTTTACTGGTTGTAGTAGGTGTAGATATATAAGATCGGTGTAGAGTATGGTGGTGGCTTCAACTACTTATTTTCTTTGATTCATGCTATCATGCACCTTTTCTACTATCTCTTCTATCACTAGATTTTTCTGGAGCATGTCTACCCATGCTAGTAGTTGGCTTCTCTTGATCAATTCAACTGTAGATTTTTGTATGATTGATCATATTTCCATTGATTTGGTAACATATTTATCTACCCTCTTTCCTACCTGTTGAAAATTGTCAACTGCATACAGGTCTAGATTTTTGTCTGCTCTTGATGGTTGACATAGTTCGGGTGGTGCATTAGGATTTTCTGTAATCCATCTATCAATGTCAATGATGCCTTCGCAGATCGTGTTGTACCGCGTCAATTTTTTTTGTATCATATTATTTTTTTCTATGATCATAGAGTATTCTTGATGGAAGAGGTGCAGGTGAGCATACATTTATTTGATAGCCTCTTCCAATTCTCTCCTTAATGTTTCAACACTGACTTTGAAACTTCGCAAGTTGTTTTCATCAATTCTTACTTGCTTGAGTCTTCTCTCCATCTCTTTGATCCTTGCTTATTTATCCTCATTCTGATGGCACAGTCTTAAATGTGTTTCCTCATTAGCAGTCATGAACTCCATGTTGATTCCTTTTGTTTCTATGATTTTATCCCTTACATCTCTAGTTACATGAACATGTGTAACAACTGTGATAACAGTCTCTTTAGTTGCTGAAACATTCTTCAACTGTTCCTGCATGATTCTCCTAGTCTTGATGTGATAGGTGAAGCTCCTCAAGTCGATTACTTCAGTCAGTTGGAATGATGTCTATAACCCTAGTCCTAAATAATTTCCTAATATATTTCTTCCTTTTCATGTGGTTGAAATCTCTGGGATATCTGTTTCCATTGGGTGGGTGTCACCCCCCTATATTCTTCATCCTTTTATTGTCTTTCTGCCTCATTTTATTTGTCGACTACATCTTTGGATGCCTTTTCTGCTTGTTCCATTTCTTCCCTCTCTACTCCTCCTCTGGATGATTCTTCATTTTGTTTGACTTCCCATTCTACTTCATCTTTTTCTTCTACCTCTACTTTCACTTTGGCCTAATCTTCCTCGATATTCTCCATCTTATTTGCTGCATCATTCTTATTTTTGAGGAATTTCTCTTTATCCCTTCTCTTCTTGTGAGTTGGTGCTTCTTCTACCTCCTTTTATGACTCTGAGTGCATTGAGGTGGAAGTGTGGGGTAATTTTTCAACTTCCTCTTCCTCTAGTATCTTTTTTTCTTCTTCTCTATCCTTCTCTTCATCCCAATTCTCCCTCTAGGATAGTCATTACTTTTGAAGATCAATTTGTCATAGGTCTCGGCATTCTGATGAACTTCTTCCTCTTTTGAGATTTCCATTGTGTATACCCAAGGTAGACCAATTTTATTGAAGTGGTCGCTCAAATTATTCTCCAGATAATGTCTTATGTATTGTTCTTCTCCAAAGTGATAATTCCTAACATATAACAGAGTGTTTACCTATGCTTGGGCTTGCTTGGTGTTTTCTAAGATGTAATTCCTAACATATAGCATATGTGGTGGCTATATTTATTTTTTTAGTCGGTGTAACATTCCCCCAACACCGTGTATGATGGTTTGGTATGGAACCTCCTAGAGCACCAACTTGTCTAGTACAAACTGAGGGAGAAAATGAGGAGGCTACATCTCACCATACACGCTTATGTATTTTTCATGCTCCATGAGATACTAGTCTCCAATTATCCTTATGAATTCTATAGCCTTGTAGACATGCAAGGAGGAGTGGTGCAGAATATGAATTCGTACAAGGGGGCCAAAAAATGCCCACAAATATTTTGGTATTTTGTTAGGTAATTGTGGTTCTAAATCACTTTATAGTACACATCGATGGTCGGGTCATAAGGATACCAATTCCACCCCGTCCTAGGGTATTTATGGTCTATGTACATAATGTTCATGAGATATGAGGACATGTGAAATCTTGGAAATTTCATAGGCGGAGCTCCTTTGACCATAGATATTCCCATTGTTATATTTTCAGAAAAGATATCATCCCTATTGAATTATATCCCCTCATCCATGTAGGAGTATACCATGGGAATATAGGATAGAGAGAAATAAGATACGCCAGGTTCCCTGTATAGTCGACACAACATGGCTACTAGATACTAATAAGGCCTTCTCAGGGAGCTTCTAGGGTATCCTCCTTTGGTCATTTATTTGAAATGAATGTCATCCCTGTACCATTTGGGAAATAGGTCCTTGGGAGTTTTTTCAAACTCACTGGGATCCATGTGATGGTGTATTCACATGGGAACACAGTTGGGTGGGATTCTACTCTGAAAAATGCACAACTTCTTAATGGTTTTGAACACTTTAAGCTCATATGGTTCTTCATATTTAGTGGAGAAGTTAGACTTATTGAAAATTTGGTATACTTATCCCCATTTTAGCATCTCTCCATCCTTTTCCAGGAGTCCCGATGTGTCATCATATGTGACTCAAACTACTTTTGTCTCACCTTTGGTTTTCTAGCCACTACCATAGGCCTCGATCCCAAGTGATTTACTTTTTGTCTTCTTTCGCGGCGACATGTTTGGACCTGGAAGAAAAGCTGAGATCAATGTGGAGATTAAAATCACACATAATATGAAATTGAATGCAACTTAAGAATTTGAACTACCATAAGACTCATTAGGGTCGTCATTGGGTAGTGATTGGTCATATGAGGATGATAAAATGATGGTAGGAATGTTTGAGTATATTTCTGAAAATTTGAGGAAGAATGGGTGAAAAATGTGCTCATAAGAAAAAATTGTAGGTTTATAATTTAACTCCTTCGATGGAATTTGAAGGAGTTGATAACAAGTTGTATGATGGGTATCAAACAAGTTAGTTTCAAATATTCCAATAAAATATTGAGGAGGGTTGATTGAAATAGCTATGATCAGAATAGTTGGGGACAACTCCTCCGATACGAATCAGAGGAGTTAACTCGAAGTGTTGTGATAGTGCATTGGGGGATTTGAGCTTAGATCTTCTAAATTGTGGAATTTTTATCGGTTAGGTTGTTGTCAACTCTTGTGATGCAAATTAGAGGAGTTGATGCTAAGTCCTTTGAACACATTGGAGAGGTTGGGATTAAAGTTTCTAATGAGTCGAGAGGTCTCATCGCAGAAGTTTTCAAGAAATCCTTCGAGGAGGAGTTATCGAAGGAGTTGACATGAAATCTTTCGATATGATTGGAGGAGTTTCCATGAAGTGGTCTGATGGAACTTGGGAAAAAATGAAGGTTGCAATTCAAAATTCGATGGTTGGATAGAAGAGGGTGGTCTCGACATGTGTTATTTTATTGGAAGGGAAGCTTGGATAAGGGTTTGAACAGGCTTCCAGGAGCCATTATGGTTGATCCATTGGGATATTCAAATGATTTCGGTGATGGCTAGGCTTGAAGGAGATGTGAAAGCCTAAAAAATGTGAAGGAAGTGAGGGTTAACAATAGATACATGGAATTGGTTTGACTTAAAGGGGCAGTAATAAAACTAAACAGTATCAAGGTATGGGGTCTCAAAATTAGTTGGATAATGTAAGAATTTTGAAGGTAGGAAAAATCAACGAAAGGTTGTTTTCAAAACAAAAAATAAAGAAGAGAAAACCTAAGACTAGAAAGGGAGTAAAGTGTCGAAACATACCTAGAAGACCTACTGCCATGTGTAAAACCCCGATAGGTTGTGAGTGTGAATGTAAGGGATTGACACATTCTTCATTTGGAGAGATCCTCTAATTCTAGGTGGAATGGTGAGAAAGAGGAGTTAAACTAATATATAAGAGTAAAAAAAAAATGGCAACAAATGTGGTTGTTGGCTTGTTATTTATGGTCAGAGAAATTGGGAGTAAGTGTTCCTATGTATATTGGAATAATATGTTGGAATTAATTCAATATGCATCAGAGGACGTAACCCCAAGGCCTCCAATATCATCGATGAACATGGAGTAAATTGCTTCGATGGCCATCGTCGGAGTTGGAGTCAACTCCTTCGATTACATCAAATAAGTTGAGGGAAACTTGTGCGATATATAGGTTTATCATAGAAAGTGAGGGGAAATCCTCTGATGTACATTGGAGGAATTAGAGGTAACTCCTCAGATGTACATTGAAGGAGTTAAGGATAAATTTGTTGATTTCCCATACTTGCTTAAAAATTGATTTTTTCAAGTTTTTCCTTTTTCCAGTGTTTACCTAAGGTAAGTAAGACTTCCCAAATGGGATTGAGTTAAAGAAATAAGTTGATGAAATACTCTTTCAAAACATATAAAATAAGGGGCTCCATTTTCTTGAAAGGAAATCATGATGCAATTATGGGAAATAGAGGGTTGTAGTGCCTAGCACAACAGGTTTGTACATGTTATTTTCACCATATCATTCATATATCTATAGGGTGGCACAATGATTCTAACATTCCATATGTTGTAAATTTTGTAGAATTTGTTTAAATGGTGCATCATATTCTTCATGGAGATGCTACTTTCCCTTGATTGGATGGTGCCTTGGTATAGGAGACTCATTTCTCTCCTTGATTGATTTTTATCGTTTGGTTTTTTTAATATGATCATGCATTCATTGATTGATGATGATGGGATGATGCATGATGATATTTTACTCCATGGGGAGAGCCCCCTAGTACTAGACATGCTAATGATGATCCTATTGTGATATTTGACACTTAGAGAACTTTGTGATCTGACATGGACTATAAATCCTAGGGGAGAACTCATCTTGTATACATAGTGTGAGGTAATCATATCCCTAACAAGTGACAATTGACCTATTTTGACTTAGTTGGAGACTTATGATGTGAACACTCTTATTTATGTCACTTGGTTTGTCAATAAGAGTGGTGGACTAGGATAGACTTCATTACCCCAAACCACGATGTATTTTAAGTTAAGAACCAATGTACAAGGATGAGCAACACAATTACCCATAAATATGGATATTTTGGTTTTATCACTACAACAAACTACATGCCTTCTTCTTTCTTGACTTCGTCAAGAAGCTCCTTCTCACTCATGAGAAGTATAGTATTTTGCATTTCTTCTTTCACCTTCTTGTCTTCGATTGGTAGCAACATATGAATCCTACCATTCTTCTCTAAGGTGTATGTGTTCCTTCTCCTATCATGAATAACACTTATGTCATATTGCCATGGTCTATGCAACAAAAGATGACAGCCATCCATGGGAATAACATCAGATAATATTTCATATTTGTAACTCCCTATCTTAAATTCAACTAAACATTGTTTAGTGACTATTACCTGATGTCCCTTTTGCAACCACGAAACCTTGTATGGGCTTGGATGTGCAAATGTCTCCAATTATAACTTCTCCACCATTTCTATGGATACTAGATTGTCTGTACTTCCACTGTCCACTATTACCTTCCATACGTTGTCCTTGGTCTTGCAAGAAATTCTAAAAAAACTGTTTCTTTGGACTGGATTCTCCATCTCTTTCTATGGATTCAAGAGAAATTTCCTCATCATTAAGGATATTCTTCCTTATGCATCTTCTGTCTCAACATTTCTCCTTTGCCCTTATGAAATGTGAGCCATCTCTTTTTTTGTCAGGCCATTCATAAGACTTATGCCTAATCTTTCCACAGAAGAAACATTTTATCTCACCACCTCTACCTCTTACTCTTCCTCTAGCTCAAGGAAAAGTGTTTCCATCAGCATATTGTTTAACCTGTGAACTTCCTCCTTTTTCAGGATGAGTATGAGGTTTATTCTCCTCATTATTGGGCTTTTGCACTCTATCTTGGTTAATTGCTTTGCCTTTGCTCTGACTTCTACTTCTGACTCTTTGACTTTTCTTTTAGGCCAACTTATTTTCAACCTTCAAAGCAATCTGGTAAGCATCTTCCACATTCCTGATTGTTACCATGTTTATCTCATCCTGAATGTCATATCTCATACCATTCATGTATCTGGAGACCTTCTCATCATCACTCTCATGATGACCATCTCTGATGTTAAGTCGATAAAATTATTCGGTGTATTCTTTCACTGTCATCCCCTTTTGTCTCAAATTTTGCATTCTTCGAAACAAATTAATATGATAGTCTCTTGGTATAAACTTGGTTTTCATATTTGCAACCATTATATCCCAGCTTTTAATTATTTTTTTTCCTTTGTAATGCCTATTAACTTGTAGGTTGTCTCACCACAGTGTTGCATACCCTTTAAGTCTAGTGAAGACATGTTTGACTTTCTTATCCTCCTTGAGATCCTCATAGTTGAAGTATTTGTCCAAATCTCTAAACCAATCTAGTAGCTCCTCAATGTCTAATTTTCCTTCATACATAGGAATGTCCATATTTTCCCTAACACCTATTCTTGCAACAAATATGAATAGACATTCTTTTGCAGCATCTTCGGCTACAACTTATTCTTCATCTCCAACCTCATTTTCTCTTTCAGCCTCATTCACATCTCCAACATCAACTATTTGTCTCTGTGCTATCTCCATAGCATCTAATCGAGCACAGAGTTCTCTCATTTCAATTTCCATAGTTGGATTGGGCATTGGTCTATCTTCTGGGCGGCATTGTTTCAAATTTGTTCCACGCAAAATTTAAATCACAACTTAACTCAACAAAAACCCACCATTGTATTGTATTGTAACAATCCTCATTAGAAAAAAAAAGAGAGAGGCTGAGGATTAGAGTTGTAGAGCATAGAGAAGAACAAATATTGTAGAGTTAGTATGAACAGATAGCTTTTTCTACTAAACCCATGTACAAATACACTTGGATTAATATAAAGAATCTTCGATCAGATCTCATGGTGTTTTTATAAATTCTATTACATCTTTTGAATGGTATGTTAGAGTTGATTTCAGTCTCTGTTATGTATTTTATTCAATGATATGTATGTTCTTGATTTCATGTTGAGTGTATGAAGTCTGTGAGAGGAGAAGTACATGTTTCAATTGCCTCTCTTCCTAATAAGTCCTGCAAGGAGTGTAGTGAGAGTCCACAAAGAGTGCATTGACGAATTCTTAGTTTATCTTAGAAAATATTAGGAGAGTTACCTTTGTTCTTATACCAATAGAATTGTAGGTATAACACTGGGCCATGTAAGGTGTGCACAGGTTGGAGAAAGTCTTATATTTTACCAACCAAGGAGGGAGGTCAAATAACTATTGTTGCAGGGAAGTGCACAGAGTTGGAGGTGGTGAATAACGAGAGGTTATTGTGAATGTTGAAAGGAGTGCACACTAGAGTCATTTTTAAGCTTTGAGTCTATATAAAAGGCCAATCCTTGGAAGGATAGGGGATGGAGAGAATTCAAAGGAAGGACAAGGTCTGAAATTACCACACAGAAGTTAAGTCAGAAGAAGAATAAGGTGCCAAGGTAATTGGGCAAGATTCTTTGAGAATACTAGACGAACGATCAAAACTCTCAGAGTGGGGGATTTTCGATGTTCTGTGGGCCGTTGGATCTTACACACCAGTGAAAATATTAAGGCTAAGTTTCTTTCAACACTCTTAAGACCAGGAGGTGTAGCGGTTGTTGGATTGGATCAACAAGAACTGTTGATCTCCTGCTTGAATTTTGTCATTTCGTAGTTCGAGGCGTGGAAGGAGTTGTGACTTAGAGTCGAGAGTTTCGAACTCCCATTTTTTGAAGTCCCAATAGAATCAAGGTCATCAAGTCAGAGGGAGGTCCTGAACCATTGATTTGTGGCGAGGAGTTATCACGATTTTCAGCCACCGACGAAAGGAATTACTACACTTTAATCCACCAATATGAGAAATTTCATGGTGTCAAAACATTAATCCTCAGGTTGCAGTTAAAGGTAACGTGAAGTAAACTCAAGGGAAGAGTCAAAGGACCCGTTAGCCCTTCGGGGTTTCAGGGATTGAAGGATTCATACAGACTCATATTATGGGTTGCGAAGTTGCAAAACTCGATATACCCTTTCGAGTGAAAGGGGTGGTCACGTTAGTTGGCCACATGGATGAGAGTTGGTTCTTAGTGCTTATTCGCAAAGGAGTAGCTCCTAAGAAGGATATGTGGATAAAAAATTGTGTATTGAAGATTCCTGTGGGGAATCAAAGAGTCGATTAGACTCAAATGGGAGATTAAGAATGATCCTTAGACTAGGAGGTCATTCAGAACCTACTAAGGTAGGGGTTCTTCATGAGGTGGTGGATGGAGAATGTGTACCGACTCAAGGGATATAAACAAAATCACCATTGGGTATATATTTCCTTTACGTGGGATGGATGACTTAATGGATTGCTTGAGTGGAGAATTTTTCTTTTCAAAAACTGATTTGAAAAATGAATACCATCATATTCGAATGAGAGAAGGTGATGAATGGAAGACACCATTCAAAACAAATGAAGGGCTATATGAATGTCTTGTTATGCCATTTGGTTTGATGAATGCGCCAAGCACTTTCATGAGATTGATGAATGAAGTCTTGAAGGATTTCATTGGAAGATTTGTAATTTTGTATCTTGATGATATACTGATCTTGAGTAAAACTGAGGAAGAACATTTGAGACACCTAACTCTAGTGATGAGGATGTTTCAACAAGAGAAGTTGTTGATTAATTTGAATAAGTCATCTTTCATGAAGAAATAACTCATTTATTTGGGGTTTGGAATCTCTTTGAATGAATTGAGGATGTATCCTCAGAAGGTAAAAGAAATTAGGGATTGGTTGTTGACTCAGAATATCTTTGAAGTCAGAAGATTCCATGGATTAGCCTATTTTTACAGGAAATTCATCATAAAATTTAGTGGAATTTCTACACCAATGATGGGCATAGTCAATAAAAGACATAAATCTTTTCATTGGACAAAGGAAGAAGAGAAAAGTTTTAACTTGTTGAAGGAGAAGATAACTGAACAACCAGTTTTGGTTCTACAAGACTTCAGTAAAACATTTCAAGTCAGATGTGACACAAGTGGATTTGTGATTGGAGCAGTCTTAAGTCAAGACAACAAGATGATTGCATACTTCAGTGAGAAGCTGAATGAAAGAAAGATGAAATATTACACATATGATAAAGAGTTTTATGCAATCATACAGGCGTTGAAGAGAGGAGGCATTTCCTGATTCTAAAAGAGTTTGTCTTGTATAGTGACAACCATTCTTTACAATTCATAACTGGACATGAGAAAATGAACCAGAAACATGTGAAATGGGTTGAACTTGTGTAGAACTTTACATTTGTTATAAAGCATATTTCTGGAACTAATAACAAAGTTATTGATGCATTGAGCAGGAAATGTTTGATTCTGCAGGAGTTTCATGTGAAGACCTTGGGTTTTGATAACCTTGAGAATATGTATAGAGATGATCCAGATTTTAAAGATGTGTATGAAGCATGTGAGAATTTAGTTCTCAGAGATAGAAACCAATGGATTGAGTATTTGATTGAGGATGGATTGTTATTTAAGGGAAATCAGTTGTGTATTCCGAAGAGTTCCATGAGAGAGAATATTCTGAAGGAAAAACATAGTGGGCGATTGGCTGGACATTTCGCCCTTCACAAAACATTTGTGCAACTAAATAGTTTATACTATTGGCCAGAGATGAGGATAGATGTCAAGAAATTTGTCAACAAATGTAGAATTTGTTAGCATGCAAAAGGGAGAAGACATAATATAGGATTGTATCAACCATTGTCAGTACTAGAGAGGTGTGGGATGCGATAAGCATGGATTTTGTGTTAGGACTACCAAGGACACATAGGAGTTGTGATTTCATATTTGTGGTAGTCGAAAGATTCTCTAAAATGGAACATTTTATTCCATGTCAGAAAATAAGTGATGTAACTCACATTGCAAACATGTTTTGCAAAGAAGTTGTTAGACTTCACAACTTACCTAGGAGTATTGTTTCAGACAAGGATACCAAATTTGTCGGTCATTTCTGGCGAACACTATGGAAGAAGAAAGGGATGGATTTATCTTTTATCTTAGCATATCACCCTCATACGGATGGACAAACTAAGGTAGTAAATTGAAGTTTAGGATATTTATTAAGGATTTTGGTCGTTGAACATAAAAGTCAATGGGATTAGATTCTCCTGCAAGAGAAATTTGCATATAACGATTCACCTAATAGAAGCATAGGACAAAGCCCATTCCAGATGATGTATGGAATGTAACTAAGAGGAATATTTTAGTTGAGAGACTTAGAACAAAGTGAATTCATAAGTGTTGGAGAAGAAGACTTTGCAATAGAGATGCAAGATCTCCACAACAAAATCACAGAGAGGTTAAAGAACTCTAGCCACGAATACAAGCGTAGGGAAAATCAATAGAAGAGAGAACTTCAGTTTGAAGTGGGAGATTTAGTTCTAGAGAATTTGAGAAGAGAAAGGTTCCCAAGGGGAACGCATAATAATATGAAGATGAAGAAGATAGGGTTGTGTAATATTTCAAGGAAATTTGAATCCAATTCTTATGAAATAGAAGTACCAGATGGGGTAGGAATATCACCCATATTCAACATAGTAGATATGTATTGACGCAACCTCCCTTCGATGGACGGTCGCTCCCCTAGGACCTTCTCTTCCTCATAGGCCTAAATATTCCAAGCTCTTCTCACTCCCCTCGGGAGCCTTTGTTCCCACAGGACACTCCTCGAAGATCTCCTCTTCGCTTATCGGGAGATCGGGTCTCGCGATATCGCGAGACTATCAACACTATTCTCGTGCAATCAAGCACTGAAACCCTGACCCCAATGGTCAACGGTCAATACTCTCATGTATCGGTTAGTTTCCCTATCGGGAAATTGGTAGATGAAAGGTTGTTAGTCACTCACCTTTCTAAACCCCAAATGCCGACGCGCGATGCCATGTGTTGTCCTTCGTTCCATCTCCGTGGGGCCCGTTGCAACTCGGGACTTCGTTGTCTCTTCGTGATCCCTTCGACTTCGAAAACACCAAAGTGTCGAGTCCCAACTCCTCGGGATCTCATGCCACCTATCCCTCCGATGATCGATGGCTCTGATTAAATTAGGAAATCGCAGCTCGCGATTTCGATGTGCATGTAACTCTTGCACTCTCTAAACCTGATATGTCGATATGAAATGGCAAACAGGCTCCTCTGTACGCCTACGAGTTAACTTCCTCGCAGCTCCTCCACGATCTAACGATCTGCGGGATTTTTAAGGTCTACTCGACAGCTTCAAGTCGTCGATTCTCTTCCTCTTGAAGAGTTCTCCGCTTCACCACCTTCGCCCGGTATGAACTTCACCGGGGTCTGCTCCCACCAAGAAGCAAAAGCATTATCCCTCTTGAACTTCTGCAACTCTAACTCCTTCAGAGTCCCCTCGAACAAGCTCCCTGTACTCGACCTCGACCTTCGCCAACCCTCAACGATGCTGAAGATTTCTAGGTTCTGTGTACTCACAGTCACAACAACTCGGCCTTCCCTTCTCAGACTTGCTACTGAGAGTTCGGTTCGACCTGCACTCACCTGCATGGCTCGAATAATCAAATTCACCCTTCGACAAACGAGAACAAGAGTTTAATTGCTCGACCTCCTCAATGCACTCTAAGCGGAGGAATTCAACTGCACTCTATGCAGGAATCTCCTGGCTCAAACAGAGAAACAATTGAAACTCATTTCTCATTTTCTCAGGTTTCGAACATGGGGTTTCTTCACCAGCTCTCTGTTCTGCCTCTCTTGCTCCTTGTATGAATGAATGATAATAATACAATGTACAAAGGGAGGGTGTCTATATTCCGTTTTCCCTCCTAGAAAATGAAACTGTCTAATTTACAGCTAACCCTATCTACCAGCATTTAAAAATGTTAAATGACTTCTTATCTACATTACATTACAAGTGCACTTCATATGAATGCGTTCATTCAAAATGACGGCGCAACAATCTTCATCGTGATTCAAAAAGGTATGTGCTGGTGTTGTCCAGCTGTCCTTCTCTTCCCTCCACGCTGGCTTGCGTCATGACGTCGACGATGCTCCTGCATCAAACTCCTCAGCTCAAAAATTTCATGGGCTCCTGTCCATGAGCTCCTGCATAGTCTGACCATGCCTCTGAATCACTGTTTTTGTTTCCCAACTGGCATCCTCCACTGGGTGATTTTTTCATTTCACCAGGTACTCAAAATATTGCTTTCTCCTAGTTTTCCTTCCAATTCTTTTATCTAGTATGCACTCCATCTATGGCTTCTGTGTAACTGGCAACTGCTTCTGCCACTGGATCACTGGTTCTTTAGTTCCAGTGTCTGCTGTATCAGTTCTGTATGGGTATAAGTCTGAAATATTGAAAATCAGAGATATCTCGATGCCCTCTGGCAACTCAAGCTCATATGCATTCGCCCCAAACTTCTTTAGGACTCTGCAAGGTCCAATTTTCTTCATCTTGAGCTTGTTGTATGTTCCTCTCGGGAACCTTTCCTTCCTCAAGTGTGCTAGAACCATGTCTCCAACTTCAAACTGAAGTTGTCTCTTCCTCTGATCGGCTCTGCTCTTATACTCCTGGTTCAATTTCTGCAACCGCTTCTTCACCTCTGCATGAAGTTCTTGCATCGCCTCAGCAAATTCCTTAGCTCTCGCGCTGCTCGTTTCAGCCTGTTCTGACTTTCTGAGCTCAGATACTCCTCGCGGCTGTGTCCCATACAAAATTTGGAATGGGATCTTGCCTGTACTTCGATTCACAAAATCATTGTACGCAAACTCTGCCTGTGGTAGGATTTGATCCCAACTGTTGTGATGCTCGGTCACCAGGCTTCTCAACAGATCCCCCAAGCTTCTGTTGACTACTTCGGTCTGCCCATCTGTCTGCGGATGGTAAGCAGAACTGAATGCCAGGTCAGTCCCAAGCTTCTTCCATAGCGTCCTCCAAAAATGGCCTATGAACTTGGTATCCCAATCCGAGACTATGCTTCTCGGCAATCCATGCAATCGCACAATCTCTTTAAAAAATAAATTTGCGATGTGGGTTGCATCGCTAGTTTTATGACACGGAATGAAATGTGTCATCTTTGAAAACCTTTCCACCACCACAAATATGGAATCAACCCCTCGCTGTGTTCTTGGCAAACCCAACACAAAATCCATACTAATGGCCTCCCACGGCCTCTCTGGTATGGGCAACGACTGATAGAACCCTGTGTTCTGCTTTCGGCCTTTTGCATGTTGACATATCCTGCACCGGCCAACAAATCGTTTTACATCATCACGCATGCCTGGCCAGTAATATGACTCGATCAGCTTGGCGAATGTCTTATCATGTCCAAAATGACCTGCTAAGCCCCCGCTGTCCTTTTCCTTCACCAAATTCTCTCTCATAGAGGAATCTGGAATGCACAATTGATTGCCTTTAAACAATAATCCCTCCTGGATCAGGCAGTAAATCCACAAACTCCTATCCCTGAGAACTAGGTTCTCGGCTGCCTCGTATGCCTCGCAAAAGTCCGTGTCCCCTGCATACATATCCTTCAGATTTTCAAAACCCAAGGTTTTGAATTTGAACTCCTGCAATAGCAAACATTTCCTGCTTAAGGAATCAACCACCTTGTTCGCAGTCCCCGAAATGTGCTTGATCACGAAGCTACCTACTTCGCCTGCTTCTGATTCAATTTCACCTGCTGACTCACGAACTGTAATGCATGGTTGTCACTGTACAACACAAATTCCTTAGGTATGAGATAATGCCTCCACTTCTTCAATGCCTGGATAATGGCATAGAAATCCTTGTCATATGTGGAGTACTTCAGCTTGGCATCGTCCAGCTTCTCACTGTAATATGCTACAGGTCTGTCATCCTGGCTCAAGACCCCTCCAACAGCATACCCACTCGCATCACACTTCACTTGGAAGGTTTTCTGAAAATCTGGCAGCACTAATACTGGCTGCTCTGTTATCCTTCGCTTCAATATATTGAAGCGTTTTTCAGCCTCGGTTGTCCATTGAAAAACTTTATGCCATTTTTTCACTGTATCCATCATCGCGGCGCTAATTCCACTAAAATTCTGAATGAATTTTCTGTAGAAGCTTGCCAAACCGTGGAAACTCCTTACCTCAAAAACATTTCTCGGTGATGGCCAATTCCTGATTACTTCAACTTTCTCAGGATCCATCTTCAATTCATTCGTTGATATTACAAAACCCAAATAAATGAGTTCTGTCTGCATGAAGGAACACTTCTTCAAATTGATCGGCAGCTTCTCCTGCTGTAATCTTCTCATTACAATGGCCAAATGCCTCAAGTGTTCAGCCTTCGTTTTGCTGAAAATTAAAATGTCATCTAGGTATACCACCACAAATTTGCCAATGAATTCCCGCGGGACTTCATTCATCAGCCTCATAAATGTGCTTGGCACATTTGTCAACCCAAACGGCATGACCAGCCATTCATACAAACCCTCATTTGTCTTGAATGTTGTTTTCCATTCATCTCCCTCTCTCATCCGGATCTGATGATATCCGCTCTTTAGATCAATCTTGGAAAAGTAATTTGCCCCACTCAGGCAATCCATCAAGTCATCCATTCTTGGCAATGGGAACCTGTACCTGATGGTGATCTTATTAATCGCCCTGGAGTCTGTACACATTCTCCAGCCTCCATCCTTCTTCGGACTTAGAACTGTCGGAACAGCGCACGGACTAAGACTCTCCCTCACCAGTCCTTTATCCTGCAGATCCTGTACCTGCCTTTTGACCTCCTCGTTCTCCTGAGGTGTCAACCTGTACGCTGCCTTGTTTGGTAGACTTGCTTCGGGTAGGAGGTCAATATGATGACTCACACTCCTCATCGGTGGCAATGAACGTGGCAGGTCATCCACGATGATACCAGCAAACTCTCCCAGCAGTTCCTGAATCTCTTCTGGCAAGTCATCCACTCTTGTACTTGTCAGGACAATCTTCGGCTTCCTGACAACAAAGAATTGTGGATCCTCATTCTTCTCCAGCTCTGTGAGAAGTTCCTTTCCACTCATGAGAAGTATCATGCTGCTCACTTCAGGATTTACTTCTTTATCTTTTATGGGCAGCAGTTTATGACTTATTCCATCCTTCTCCAAGGTGTATGTGTTCATCCTCCCATCATGAACAACATTTCTATCATACTGCCATGGTCTACCCAACAGTATATGACACACGTCCATGGGAATAACATCGCACAGGATCTCATCATGATAATTCCCAATTTTAAATTTGACTAAGCATTGGTTCGTGACACTTACCCGGTGTCCTTTCTGTAACCACGAGACTTTATATCGACTCGGGTGCTTAGTTGTCTTCAGCTCCAACTTCTCCACCATCTCGGTCGAAACGAGATTGCCAGTGCTCCCACTGTCAACTATGACTTTTCACTTCTTGTCCTTGGTTGTACAAGCCGTTCTAAATAGCCTACTCCTCTGCACTGTGCTCTCCACCTCCTTCTCAGGCGTCAAAAGGATTTTATGCATCCCGAGCGATCTCCCATTGTCTGCATATTCGCTCTCAACGTCTCGCCTCTGCGCCTCAGCAACGTGAGTTTTCCCTCTGTCCACCTTCCTCTCTGGACATTCAACGGCTTTGTGTCCGTCTTTACCACATGTAAAACACGTGATAACTCCTCCTCGACCTCTGCCTCTACCTCAGGTACGAGGAAATGTATTGGCATCAGCGTAATCTTCTTGTTGATCATCTTGCTGCCTCCTCGGCTCAAAATTTTGCCGCCTCTGCTGCGAGGTTCCACCTCTCTCAGCCTTCCCCTGAGGCCTCTTCCAATCCTCCTTTGGCTTCTGAGTTCTCTCTTGGACAACTACTTTGCCTCTCGGCTGACTCCTACCCCGCCCTCGTTGTCCCTACTTGCGGCTCAACTTTTCTTCGGCCTTTAGAGCCATCTGGTACGCATCCTCAACTATTCAGATGGTAACCATGCTCAGTTCATCCTGAATATCATACCTGAGACCATTCAGGTACCTTGCCACCTTTTCATCATCACTCTCCCAATGACCCGCTCTGATGTTGAGCCTGTAGAATTCTTTGGTGTATTCTCTCACCGTCATCAGCTTCTATCTCAGGTTCTGCATGCGCCTGAATAGCGTGATCTGGTAATCCCTCGGGATGAACTTTGCCTTCATCTTGGCGATCATCCGATCCCAGCTTCTAATTTTCTGTTTGCCTTTGCAGCGCCTGTCCGCCTGCATCTCATCCCACCATAAGGCTGCATGTCCCTTCAGCTTGGTGACAGCATGCCTCACCTTCTTGTCTTCTTCGATGTCTTCATAGTCGAAGTAGGTATCCAATGCTCGAATCCAATCCAGCAATTCCTCTGCATTTAGACTTCCCTCATAGACGGGAATGTCCATCTTCATCTTCAAGCTCATCCTCGAAATAGCTCTGATCAACCTTTCGGTTGATGCATCCTCTGCCGTGACTTCTTCTTCAGCATGTCCGGATTCCTCTTCAATCTCGGAATCACTGAACTCTATTGTACCCACACCACATCTCTGGGCGGTCTCCATCTCTTCAAGTTTGGCTCGGAGATCCCTCATCTCTCGCTCTATTTCAGCATTTCCTGCTGGCCTACCCCTTCTTCGGGCATCCATGTCCTCACGATCAGGTGATTGCCTCTCTCTTCTGGGCGGCATTATGTAATCTGCTTCTCTCTGCTACCTGAACAAAGAGAACTCCACAACCTGCTCTGATACCACTCTGACGCAACCTCCCTTCGGCGAACGATCTCTCCCCCAGGACCTTCTCTTCCTCACAGACCCGAAGAGTCCAAGCTCTTCTCACTCCCCTCGGGAGCCTTTGTTCCCACAGGACACTCCTCGAAGATCTCCTCTTTGCTTATCGGGAGATCGGGTCTCGTGATATCGCGAGACTTTCAACACTGTCCTCGTGTAATCAAGCACCGAAACCCCGACCCCGATGGTCAACGGTCAATACTCTCATGTATCGGTGAGTTTCCCTATCAGGAAATCAGTAGATGAAAGGTCGTTAGTCACTCACCTTTCTAAACCCCAAATGTCGACGCGCGATGCCATGTGTTGTCCTCTGTTCTGTCTCCGTGGGGCCCGTCGCAATTCGGGACTTCGTTGTCTCTCCGTGCTCCCTTCGACTTCGAAAACACCGAAGTGCCGAGTCCTGACTCCTCGGGATCTCGTGCCACCCATCCCTCCGATGATCGACAGCTCCAATTAAATCGGGAAATCGCAGCTCGCGATTTCGACATGCATGTAACTCTTGCACTCACTAAACCCGATATGCCGATATGAAATGGTAAACAAGCTCCTCCGTACTCCTACGAGTTAACTCCCTCACAGCTCCTCCACGATCTAACGATATGCGGGATTTTAAAGGTCTACTCGACAGCTTCAAGTCGTTTATTCTCTTCCTCTTGAAGAGTTCTCCGCTTCACCACCTTCGCCCGGTATGAACTTCACTGGGGTCTGCTCCCACCAAGAAGCAAAAGCCCTATCCCTCTTAAACTTCTGTGACTCTGACTCCTTTAGAGTCCCCCCGAACAAGCTCCCTGTGCTCGACCTCGACCTTCGCCAACCCTCAATGATGTTGAAGATTTCTAGGTTCTATGTACTCACAGTCACAACAACTCGGCCTTCCCTTCTCAGACTTGCTACTGAGAGTTCGGTTCGACCTGCACTCACCTGCATAGCTCGAATAATCAAATTCACCCTTCGAAAAATGAGAACAAGAGTTTAACTGCTCGGCCTCCTCGATGCACTCTAAGCAGAGGAATTCAACTGCACTCTATGTAGGAATCTCCTGGCTCAAACAAAGAAATAATTGAAACTCATTTCTCATTCTCTCAGGTTTTGAACATGGGGTTTCTTCACCAGCTCTCTGTTCTACCTCTCTTGCTCCTTGTATGAATGAATGATAATAATACAATGTACAATGGGAGGGTGTCTATATTCCATTTTCCCTCTTGGAAAATGAAACTGTCTAATCTACAGCTAACCCTATCTACCAGCATTTAAAACTGTTAAATGCCTTCTTATCTACATTACATTACAAGTGCGCTTTATATGAATGCATTCATTCAAAACGACGGCGCAACAATCTTCATCGTGATTCAAAAAGGTATGCGCTAGTGTTTTCTAGTTGTCCTTCTCTTCCCTCCATGCTGGCTCGCGTCATGACGTCGATGATGCTCCTGCATCATGTATCCTTACACACCAGATTAAGTGGGAGAAGAGAGCTAGAAATAAATTCAATGGGTTAATCAACTACCTGTAGCTGAAAATCCACAGATGGAAAAGATCATTGATGAGAGAGTCAGCAAGAAGACCCGAAGGAAGACATATCTTCAGTATTTGATCAAGTGGAAAGGAAACCTGATTGAAAATTCTAGTTGGGAAAGTGAAGTGAAGATCCACAAACATGGACAGACGGTGCAGGAGCTCATGAACATGAGTTCATGAATTTTTCAGCCAAGGGAGTATGATGCAAGAGCATCGTAAGCAAGCCATCAAAGCAAACTTTAGTTCCACAGTCTTTGCCTTCACGATATCCAACACTTTATTCTTGGCAAGGATGAGATCAATCCTTTCCTTCCATGCTCTAAAGTTAGAAGCCCCTTCCAACTTGTTTTCTGACTTCATAGAGTAAGTCATAATTGCTTTGACTTGGTCAACCCTTGATTTTGACCAAAAAATGAAACTCGACATCTTATCTTCCTGAGAATACTAGGAGGTGCGCTAGGATATGGTGCATTAGGCTATCCAAATATTAGTTCAATCTCTTCACTTAAGGTTCCTCAACAAGAGGGTTAGGGTTTCATTGTTGCAGCCAAAACTGGCTGCAACTGCAACTGAAACTGAGCTGCCAATCTATATTTTAGTGGTTAGATTGTTCGAAGATAGTGTAGGCCCATAACCTATTAGAAATTAATGCATGTGCTCGTTTAACCATAGAAAATATAACAATATTGTCACCCAACCATAGGCCGAAGGCAATTCTTCTGAGCTGCGATCTTGAGCACTGTGTACAAAATGAGATCTAACTAATTGTATTTATACTGTGTTTTCTGGACGAGATTCTCATTCTGGAGACTAAATACTTAATATTAATTATTTCCTTGAGTCGACTTGTCTTCTAGGGTTATGTTCAATGCTTTAGGCTTACTTCTTTCTTCCCAAAATATTTTATTCTTGTCAGGGTTACACGTGGAGGTAAATACATCCCACAACTACCATAATATCAATGGAGATTCAGATGAGGATGTTTACATGGAACAACCTCAAGGGTTCATTCTGAATCCATTCTCAATCACAACAAGAAATTTGTTACCAGGCTCAAGAAATCATTGTATGGTATGAGGCAGTCGCCGAGACAATGGTACAAGAAATTTGAATCTTTCATGATGAGCCAGAATTATACAAGGAGTGAGTATCATAATTGTGCTTACTTTAAGAAACTCAATAATGGAATATTCATTATTTTACTATTGTATGTTGACGATATGATTTTATCAATCAAAATCATAATGAATATCAACAGGTTAAAGGCTAAAATGGCTAGGATGTTTGATATGAAAGATCTAGGAGCAACAAAACAGATTTTGGGCATGGAGATATTGGAGGAATGGTAAGATTTAGTTGTCACAATAGAATTATGTCTATAAAATACTTTTGAGGTTTGGTAGGAATAGTGTGAAACCAGTTTTCGTACCTTTGGCTTCCCATTTTAAGATTTCTTCAAGTTTATGTCCTAGTACAAAAGAAGAAAATGAATATATGTCTCGAACAACGTATGCTAATGCAGTAGCAAGTTTAATGTATGCGATGGTTAGTACAAGACCAGAAATTTCACATGCAGTTGGGGTTGTCAGCAGATATATGGAAAATTTAGGTAAAGAGCATTGGACATCAGTGAAATGGGTGCTTCGGTATCTGAGGGGCACAAATGATTACTGTATCACCTATAACGATGGTTGTGAGTTAGTCTATGGATATGTTGATTATTATTTTCCAAGTGATGTGGACAAGATGAGGTCAACTTCAGGATATGTCTTTACTCTTTCTATTAGTTGTATGTCAAAGCTACCAAGCCTTGTTGCTTTATAAGGTTTATTTGGTGAGTTTGGAAGGATGCAGGACAAAGTAAAGCTACTTTGTGATAGTCAAAGTGCTATTCACTTGGCCAAGAATCGAGTCTACCAAAGTAAAACTAAACATATTCCTATTAAGTATCATTTTGTAAGACATGTCATCGATGAAGGTGTAGTTTCTCTTGAAAAAGTTCATACAAAAGAGAACTGCACACATGTTCACAAAACCAGTACTTTTAGAGAAGCTATGATGGTGCTTGGCTTCTCTTGCCTTGCAAAAAAAAGTGCTAAAATAAAATAATGAAAAAGGTATGAAATAAATTTGTTGTCAAGGTGGAGATTGTTGAAAATGTTGACAAAGAACCCTGGATTCGAGGAACAATATTCTACCTCAACTCCTCTTCTCCACAATTAGGTTGCATAAGTATCAATTATGTTGTAGCATGCAGAAAAGAGTGCTCAGTTAGTAATTTTTTTTTCTATAAGTGTACACGTGGATGTTATTAAAGTGTATAATCTCCATTAAATGAGAATGATATGACATCGATACCTTCTTGGTCGACAACCCGAAGTGTGAACCACTTAAATCACTTTGTTTTAACTTTTTCATTTGATATTTTTATATGTGTGATTGTTGCGTATTAGTTAAAGACTCTGGCTCTCTAATTAACATTATATTCATCTACATTCAACTATGAAAAAAATAATTTTAATATCTTTATGGTGCAAGATGAACAATAAATCAAAACTAGATCCATACCTTTGAAATTGAATAACTTAAGTGAATATATTTTGCATCTTTTTTTTTAATAGTTTTTTTAAGTATTGGTGTAATATTCAAGATGACAACATGCAAACAACCACCAGGGATTTCAAATCAATATTTAGATCCTACAACAAACCATTCATGAAACCACAAACAATATTTATGCAACTTACACAACCCATCTACAATCTTATAAATTTACATATATAATGTCTCGGTAGGATTTCACTTTACTTGATAATTTAACAAACCATTCATGAAACCACAAACAATATTTATGCAACTTACACAACCCATCTACAATCTTATAAATTTACATATATAATGTCTCGGTAGGATTTCACTTTACTTGATAATTTGTGGGCTGAATATTTATGTGTAATGTGTCAGTAAGCTTTCACTACCCTTGAAAATTTGTGGGCTGAATCTTTATGTATAATGTCTCAGTGAGCTTTCAGTGCCCTTGAAAATTTCTGGGCTGATTATTCATTTCAATAAAATACTAAATTACAAACAAATCCACTTTTACGTATCTTAGGTTCCTCCTTTGCCAGTTCTTTTCTTTTTCAACACATTTTAATTCTTCTTACATTCCTAGGGGTTCTACCCAACTTCTACCACTAGAGTTGTTTCCACTATCTGGTTTCTTCAACTTCTACACAATTCTATCTAACAAACTCAAGGTTCGGAGAGCTAGATCCTCCATGCCGTCAAAAAATATGGGCAAATCTTAAGCACCCTAGAGGGAAGTACACCGTGGGATATAAGTCTAATTGTTAGTCACTACGGGATGCTTATCTCTTGTGGACAATGTGTATTCCCATAAATCATGTCTCAAAATTATACACGTTCAGAAATCATGTTCATAAATCATGCTAGAAAGAGTGAAGTGACAGGATTTTTCTCTTAAACTTTGCATTTTGGAAAAAAGTAAAACTGTAAAGATGCCATTTTAATGTTTGACATCTTCTTTCGTTCAAACCTTGCATAATCTCAAAAAGTAAACATGTCACTTAACATTCCTTGCAACAATTGCTTTCTACATCCTCTTAGGTTATCCCTAATTGTTTCTTGCAACCATGGTCAGTTGATTGTCTTCCGTTAGATGCAGCAGCCCCGGTGATGGTCTTGCGTCATATAGTCAACTGATAAACCTTTCCCTTCAACATCAATGCGATCTTTTTATCCTGACATGATCTCCGTCTATCAGCCAAATATTCCTTCTGTGGGATATTACAGAGTAAGATCTGTTTTATTTTTACACAACTCGCATTTATTTATCTCTTTCCACCACCATACGCAATTACAAGAGTAGTTGATAGTTCAAAAACCTAACCAATGGTGTAATCTCATTTCGATATGGGCTTAAATCTTTGAGTGATCTTGGAACAATTGATGAGATGGCGCCAAGCTTTCTCATGCACATACAGAGTTAAAAAAGATATTTGAATCTTTAATAATCCATTAATCACTTGGATTGAACTTCCAAAGCATAATCCTGAAAGGTTTTTTGTGAGCTAGCTCATCTGCTCATCTCAGGTAAAAAAAAAATTGTTTCTCACCTCCTCACTTAGTCTTGGTTAAAGCAAAATTGTATTTGCATCAAATTTATGCCATGGTAAGACCTTTTGTATTTTGTAAGCCCCTCTTCTTCGTATTCCATCCTTTTTAGAAAGGTATTTTAGACCATGCCCAAGGATTGAATACGACAACCTCCAAAATCTTCTTAGATCTGTAAGTAGTAGTGGTCATAGTGCCACTTCCAAAAAGAGGAGCTAATTCACACATGACACAGATGACATGGACTACACATACAAAAATAAAATAATTAATAAAATTGTAATATCTACATGAATGACGATGATAAAAATTCATTATTCAATCATACAACTAGTACTTAGTTACTAACATAAATGACTAGTCATTTAGGCCTACAACCTATATGATACTATAGGTGGGAATACCACTGGAAAATAAAAAATAAGGTAGAATTAGAGACTAGAACCCTAGATGGAAGAATCCCAAAGTACAATATTGTCATTTTTAGTAGTCCTTCGAATCCATGCCATCATCATCAAAATCAATATCATCTCCACTTCTCTCTCCTCCAATCTTCGACTTTTATACATGATCATCCAATCCAATCTATGGAATTGGATCTCATGTTGTGAAGGATGACCCCTCAAGAGGAATATCATCCTCAAAAGTGACCAACTCTAGCGCAAGATCAATGTTCGCTAATGAAAACTCAACACTATTATCGAAACCCATGAAACACATCCCACATCTTTGTATTCCCCTTCACCGAATCCTACCTCATCCTATAAATAAGATGAATATTGGTGTGCACATACACTACTCACTCTCCCTTGCAGCACTACTAAAGCCTTCTTTTCTTCATCAAACTGTAGAAATGCCCATATGTGCTCCAATTCCTCTCACAAAAAGAGGATTAAGTAACTTAAGAGAGCATCCTCATGGCTAAATCATGTATAGGAGGGCATGATTCTGCATGACTTTCCCACCAAGCATGGGCCTTCTTATACCCCCTGACTTTGAGCACATCATAGCTAGAAAATATACCTCTTGTAGTGAAAAAATCTATAAATACTTTATCAACCTGATCAAAGGATACTCTATCCCGATATAGTCGTCTAAATTATTGATTCCTCCCTTTTGAAAGCTCATGATCCTTGTGATGAAGGAATCTACGTCAATTCTCACCACGAACCACTAATTGTTGTAGTATTTGGGATTCAATGAGTGAGCCAAGAAATGCAAAGGTGTGCAATTCTTATTCCACTTGTTCATAAGAATATCATGTATTATGGTGAAAAAGGTATTTGTATGTGTCCCATACTCACGGGACTCATTCTGTAAAATAATGGTCCTCATAGGCTCAATCATGGAGTCCCACCACTCATGAACCTCTCCTAAGATGGATTTGTATGTGTCTGCAAATTGTAACAAAGAGATGATAGTGTCCATGATCTTAATGGTAAGATCTACCCTCTCCCACCAATCATCATCTAACACCTTATCTTTGACTCTTTTTGAAGAAGATTGATCTTGCTTTCCCCAAAATGACCAAAACTCTAAAATAAACATGGACCCAAGAGCATCCTTGACCTACCTCAACCTCTTAAGCATGATGAATGCATAGGAAAACCACATATCAACAACCTTCAACAACGATAGTTGTGTGTACTTTTTATAGATTGTGAAGGAATCAATATTATTTTGTACAAAATTGTGGATATGACCTTCATCCTCAATAAGACTTTCGATCCATGTCACATTTGAAGAAATGGTGCATCCTCAATAATACTTTCGATCCATGTCACATTTGAAGAAATGAATTTAACTGCTAAATTCAAGGAATGAACGATGCAGGGTGTCCAAAATCTTTATGGATTTTTAGCTTCCACAACCATGCGAGTAGCCTTGAAAATAGTTTCATTATCTGTAATAATTTGCACACAAGAATCAACACCCACATCTTCAATAACTTTAATGAACAACTCACCCATATAGTGTGCATCCTTGTATTTTTGAAGAGCATCCACTGCTTTCCAATACTAAAACCAGATGAAGGAAAAATTATTTAATAGGCTCTATAATTTTATCCAGTTCTCTAGTTTCCTTAACTGACAATGTGGTTTTAAGATTCTTTGAACAAGGATGCATGTACCCTATTAGAACCTATTGAGTTAGACATCGACACATCTCAATAAACAAAGGAGATTGTGCAAAATTAAATGAGATTAAGTTGAGATACAAAAAAAACTGAATGGTAAGTTCCAACTTATCTCACCTCTATTGCTGAAATATCTTTTCCATTGGTCCCATTATGGACCTCTCTCTTGTCATTGCACTCCCACCCCCAAATGTGTGTTTTATAAATGGTTTCCTCCACAGTGGAAAATGATCCTCATTCTTAGTTTTCCTATATGATGCTACCATCAGCCCTTTGTCAAGATTGTCTTTTCTTTCCAGTTCTCTTGTTTGGATGCACTCACTCCTTAACATGGTCCAATTCCACAAGGTGTGCCCAACAAATGGCCCTTTACTTGGAATTAGGTGCTGGTAAATTGATTCTGGAAAAAACTACATGTTCAAAGAATATTACCTCCCCCCTTTAACTTGTACCTGGGCCCTTCATATCTTGTGAAATACTTCCACAATGGATACTTTGATTCTTGAGCTTAATGCCTTGTTAAAACTGTGTGTTTTTCATCCTCTAAAATTTTTGTTGCAGCCCCACTTCCAACAAATGGAACACTAGATGACCCTATTGAAAATGAACAAGGGGGGAAAACATTAGTGAGGAAATCCCTCTCTTTCTTTTTCCCTCTTTCAACTACCCTTGACGATTAATTCATGGCAGTTGTAACAAATTTCCTGCATTGTTGTTGTAGAAATAAAATTGAAGAAAGCTGGACAAATCCACTTGCTTGGCAATTGGAATCCCTTCTCACACTCCACTAAATACATTTTTTGCACTCTAATACACTTGCTTCTCCAATCTACGAGAAGAATGAGGCCAAAAACACGTCAAAAATTGATTTTATGAGCCCACTAGCTCTCTTTGACACATATCCCTTTTTCGTGACATGAAATTAAATTGCAACGTTGCAACGTCTCACATGCACGTGACACGTTGCAACATCATTTCAGACACATGTCCTTTGAATTGTGTCGGATTTGATGGACACACAACATGAGGGGGGTTTGGACATATCATGTGACTTTATTGAGGAGTAGATTTGTAGAACTGCTAATTTGTTTACTTCCCTAAGGAGTAGATTTGTAGAAATGCTAATTTGTTTTCCTAGTTGAAAGACTCACTTTTCTTATTGCATTAAACACAAATTATATGAATGCGAAGCACTTGAGAGATTGATTTTTCATATATTTCATTGAACAAAAATCATATGAAATGCAAAGCAAGTTTAGATGTTGTAGGTAGAGCTTAAAAAATCCATGCTTATAATAATTGTTTATTTTAATGTTTGAATATACTTATTTATTAATATTATTGATTTAATGAAGACAAAAATCTATGCTTATAATAATTGTTTATTTTAATGTTTGAATATACTTATTTATTAATATTAATGATTTGAAGACGTTAAATATATAGATAGTTATTAAAATACCATACCTTAACGAGGAAGCATACCAATTGAATTCAATTCTCACTATGTGTTTAGTTATCAATTTAGATGTTTAGGAAAAATATAATATAGAATCCATTATGGATGAATTCTTGTGGGATACTCATTCCATGGAGAGAATGTGGTTACATGCATTCTATCAAGGTGATGATCTAGGGGGTGATGCTTATATCATCAATGTCTTTTTAAATTGGGTCTTCTAAGAATAATATTAAAATGTTAAAAGTATATGTCACATCACATTAAGAATATGTTAGATTATACTTAGTTAATAAAAGTAAATTTATATTATATCTTTAATATACTTGTTAAATAAATTGGATTAATATAAAATTATGTAAAAATAAAAAATAAAAAATTAAATTATTGTGCATATAATAAATGTTAGGTAAAAATATATAAATTTTTATAATATTTTTTAAAATAATTTATAATTGATTAAATATATTAGTTATTTTTTTATATACTTAATAATTAATAAAGTAATAAATAATAAATTACTTAATAAATAAAATTATAACAAAGTAATAAATAAAAGTATAATAATAAAAAAATTGAAATATATATATATATATATATATATAATGATGATGATTAACGTCCACTAAGACTTAATTGGTCTATGGGACCTTAAGAGGGTAAGTGATTACTTGTGATTCTTTAGAATTTTGTTTTTGTGCTCCAAAAGCATTAAGAGAAGCTTTCCAAGATCACCATACTTTTGTTGAGTTAAGAGGTTAGGAAGGTTGGTAGTGTGA
>JZKD02S1674685.1:149484-169470 GCA_000966675.3 Picea glauca
TTACTATATACATTTTGATAATTAGATGTTGAAAATGTTCATATAATTTTATCAGTGAATCATCTTGCCCATTAGACTTAGCATTAATATCCAAAATTTATTACACTGTGACGAATATGTCCTTATGTTGCAATGTCACGCACATATCTTGATGTCACAATGTGACAAAGTTTTTCAAATGTCACAATGTGCCAAACATAACCTTTTGTCGCGTTGTGATGTGCATAACCCAATGTTACTATGAAATTGCGATGAACATTGCAACATTTGTTTATGTTCATTACATTACAACATTACTATCCACATTGCCATGCACAAAATCCTTGCACAATATAACACACTCAATTCAAACAAAGTTATGCTTGTAGTACATGGTTCATTGAAATAAAACTCAGTTGGTGGTAGCTAGTACCATACCAATACCTTAAACTAAGTTGGTTGTAGCTAGTAGCATACTGATACCTCAAAGAATGGACGGGGAAGCAAATTAAAAAAAAAAAAAAAAAAAAAAACATTCTTAGATAATTAATTTAAATCATTAAAAATGATGAGAAATAAAGTAATGTTCTCAATACCAAAGCCATTTAAGTTATATTAATGTTTCATTTTTACTTTTAATTGAAAAAGATGACCTAAAGATCTAAAAAACAATGTGCATTGCATTGTATCGACAAATTCACATTACCATGGAGAATAAATGGAATCTGAGGGCGATATACACTTCAAAATATATATATTGGATTAAAACAAAATTATGTGTTATTCCTTATTTTGTATGAAGATTGTATATGTGATTTTTGTCACATGATTCAAAGATTTGCAAGTTGGTATGATGATTCTATTATTCAATAGGTTGAAACTTTTGTAGAATGTGTTTTAATAGTGTATCATATTCTTTATGAAGATGGTAATTTATCTTGATTAAATGATGTCTTGGTAGAGGACACTCATTTTCTCTTGATTAATTATCATGTCTTGATTTTCTCTTCATAATCACACATGCTTTGGTTGATGATGATGAAATGATACATAATATGCTACTCCATTGGGAGAGTGACCTAGTAGTAAACATTCTTATGATGATACTATTTTTATATTTGACACCTATAGCACTTTTTCATGACATGGAATATCACTCCTAGTGGAGAGATTCTTTTGTACACATTTTTATGTAATCATATCCCTCACAATGTATATTTGATCTCTTTTGAATTAGTTGGAGGCTTATGATGTGAGCACCCTTGATTATGTCATTTGGTTTGTCACTTGGAGTGGTAGACTATAGTTTCATGCTACATCAATTTCATTTGAGCTTGTGATGGAGCATCCCGGAATTGAGTGGATGACTTGGAATGATTTATCTTGATGGAGGTATACTACTTAGGTTTCCCTTCTTTTTTGGTGAATTTTGGCACTTGGATAGACCCGTGAAAGGGTTTACTATCAATTTTGGTGGAGTAATCTCACATTGTTGACGAATTTTGGCACTTGGATAGACCCGTGAAAGGGTTTACTATCAATTTTGGTGGAGTAATCTCACATTGTTGACTGTTGACTTCGTGATACATATTTAGAGGTCGACCACTACACATTAGTTTTTAATGAGCTCTCTTCCCTGGGAATTGTGACATTACATTGGGAGCTTTGACACTATCTTGGAAATTGTGACATTGCATTGGGTGGTGTGACACTATATTCGGAATTGTGATGAGTGTCTACCATGTGGATATCGACCTTTGAGGAGATTATTGATGGGGCACCCATGTACCTTGGCACATATGTATATCATTGTTTATTTCTAAAGAGTGGATGTACCCTTTTCCAAGGTGTTCGTTAACATCTTGCATATGGATTGAGGAATTAGTTGGTGGTTTCACCCCTTAAATTATGGTTCTAACTATTTTCAAAAGAGTTTATTATTGTTACACCTTGGAAACCACACTTGTAACTATTACATGTTATTTTAGGAGGGGCATGTCGCTTGGTCCACACATGCTATGTTGGATATTGCATATTTTGACAACTTATATTTAAGAATAGTTATATTTTGTCAAAATGTCCACATTTCAACTAAATAGGTTCCATTAGATGTACAATGGACACACGATTTCCTAAATGTAGTCATAATATAAATTCCAATAAAATTCGACGCAATGTTGGTCTTTTCAAAATCTACTGCTAAAAAATTATTGTCACGTTTTGAACAAGCATTTAAGGATTTCCCCGTCGTTATTTCTTGAGAGATTTCGTTATTTTGGGAGATTGTTATTTTTATATGCCCATGATTGTCACGTTTTGAACAAGCATTTAAGGATTTCCCCGTCGTTATTTCTTGAGAGATTTCGTTATTTTGGGAGATTGTTATTTTTATATGCCCATGATGGGGAGATCTTTATCTCTTGAGGCAACATGGAACACATTGCTATGAAATGAACTATTAATAGGATTTTTCACCTTGGAGGACTTTGTGGCGGTTGTAGCATAACCAACTTTTTTATTTTATTATTGTTGATTCGTATTATAAATTTGTTTACATGATAACATTATTGTATTTTTTTTTTATATAATATTTTATTGATTATTCTTAGAGAAGAAAGTGGACGTAAACAAATTATTGTTGCTTTTAGTAATGAATTTATTGAAAATGTTAGTTTATTATATTCCTTGAAAACATTAGTGAATCCAAAAAAATAATTATAATTTTATTGTTGAAAAAGAGTTTAGTTGAACCCTAAGGGTTTACTCTCTCACATTTTTGTATGGTTGGATTGGGGGAATTCCCTTGAAGCTCAGTTGAATATATGTTGGATGTATTTGAAGAATAAGCTAATTTCTTAATGAATATGAAAGTCTTCTAAATATTTATTTTATCTCAGGTTGATGAAATATTCTTGTGTAATGGTTATAAATGGACTAATATCATTTATTAGGGTAAAATCATGAAGATGGGTGTCTATTTTGCTTGTTTTATAAGAAAAAAAACTATATTTTCACAAGTTCTTCAACTTTCGATATACAAAAGTATTTTTTTTATTTAGAATTTCATTTTATAGTTAAGAAAAAAATGTGTGACGAATTTTGTTAGCTTTCTACTCACTATTTTTTAAATTATTTTTATTGGCATTTGATATGTCAATTTGGAAATTGTTTCAGAGTATGTTCCTTAAAAATGAAAGGAATGATAATGAGTTATGTTTTCACCCAACAATGTATCTATTATTAAAAAAAAAAAAAATTGACAAACTGAATATACTACAACAATCTACATAGACTCTATTTTCTTATGACTATAATTTTGAATCTAACACATGTTTTCCCCCACCTTGTAACTATTTTAATTTGTACTTAAAATTAAAATCTATAAATACCCTTTTGAAGAGGATAGTTTAAGGATTATCAATATAAGTGTATTTTTAGAGATATGAATATTTCATTTCATTCAATCACAATGTCACGTGAAAATATTATGGAGTGATATTTTTATAAAATTAAATAAAATTAGATCTAAATAATGAAAATGAAAAAAAATTATATCCATAGAAAGTAGATTCAATTTGCAAATATTAATATCAATTTCAAATCTAAAATCAGGGTATTTGCAGGACTCTGCAACCTCCAAAGTGAAAGGAAGTTGGAGGGAATTATCATGTTCGTGCACACAATCCCATTTGCCGATTTTTTGCCGAAAGAATCTTTCGGCTGAAAAGTTTGTTTTTTGGCTGAAAGATATTTTAGTGATGGAATCCATAAAAAATAAACAAATTCCTAGTTTTTCATTCGAATATTAGGTTTTCAACTGAAAGATGGGTGAGAGAATTCTTTCATTCATAAAAAAAAATGAAGGGACAAGTCATTTTTTTTTAATTGCCGCCAAGTATTATAAATATACTTTCGGCTGAGCCAATTTAACACAATTCACACTCTCGTTTCATGTTTTTTCATATGTGGAGCCCCTAACTAAAACTTTGAATATTTTTTTCGTCTTTTCGTTGTTTTGAACAGGGTGGATGATGTTTTGAATGAAAAAAACAAATTATATATTGAAAACATTGTTGAACATTTTTTCAAGGTGAAGTCTTTGTTGAACATAAAATTCTTGATTAATTATCTTCGAATAATTTTTGTGAGAATGAAGTTTTTCTGAGGCTATTATGAAATGATTATTTTTTTTATTTAAATTTTATAGATAACTACACTCATGGGAAACAAAAGTTTGTGCAAGAGAAAATTTGATTGCACTCGAGACAAAACTCGTCATAGCGAACAAAGGAAAGAGAATTATTGGAGAAAGAAACAAGAACTTGAAAATATTGAAGAAATAAATGATGATGATGTAAATAGATATTTTCAACAAGAAGAAGTCCAACTCGGTATATGCATGTACACATATTTTCTATATTAAAAGTATAGAATCATTTATTTAAATTATTGTTTAAAATATTTAATTTATTGTAATTTGGATTTGATTTTTTTGAAAAAACATAAATAGATTTGTCTCATAACGTCGATGAAGTCGTTGAAACTGAAATTGAAGCAGAAGTTGAACCACCTATTGGTATGTGCATACATATCTAGATAATATAACATGAACAATTATATATATAATTTAGTGAATTTATGTTTGGGTTTTGTTTTTTAATATAAACTTTAAATTCAAATATGCAAAAGAATCTATTAACAATGATGATGAAATATTAGAAAATGTTGATACTGAAAAATTTGGGAAGAAAAAAGTTAATCATTATATAAGATATTGTGTTACGAATATGTATAATACTTCTTTCACAGATGAATCGGTGATAGTACAAGCTCAACTTTTACTTTGTCTAATAAATTCAGGAAAGTTAAAAGAAGCTACATCATTATTGGGTATTCAAAAGTCGACAAAAGATGCTAAAGTGAAACATAATTGTAAATGTGTTGAACCTACATAGAATAGATCTATCTAGAAAATATCACACACATTTGCAGAGAGAAATTGAGAAAGAATAAGCAAGAGAGAAAGAATGGAAGAATTCTCATTAACTGTATTCCACACTGAAAGAGTGAATAATTTAAAATAGATATAGGATACATGAGTAAATAATGCGCCATAGTGGTGTTCTAGAGTGATCTGGACACACACCAGTGGTTACAGGAGTGAAATTCCACATAGTCTAGTCTCTCAAGAAGTTAGATGAGTTAACTACCACCTAGTAGAGTTAACTAGTCAACTAGTCTTCAATTAACTGACTGAACAGAGAGTAGTGAGGAGTTAACTCAGGAAATCAAGGGTAATGTGCCAGTCTGGTGATGATCCCAAGGAAAGTGTGCATTAGTTGGTGATTCTCCCAATGTTGCATGGTGACAAAACCGATGCAACATCTAAACTCAGCTCAACTAGTCAAACTGAAGTGTCAACTAGAAGAGAATATTCTTCATGTGGAATATTCTCCCCTAAAATATAGGAGACTGGATAATGAATAATTATGACTAATAAACCAGGAAAAACCTTAGGAAAAATAAATCCTAGGTGTGTGTGAAGTAACTCCAACACCCCCCTTGAACACCACTATGGTGAAAATAAGGAATGGGTCCCAACAACGAGGCCTTGTTAGGTACCCAAATATGAAAGATACACTAAAATAAAGTGAGGAAAGAGGGAAAACTTCATGGGAAATCCGCCCCCCCCTCAAATTAAAATGCATAAAAAAAATGAGAAGGAACAAAAACCAGTTGTTAGGCAACCTTGTCCTTCACTCCAACAAGACCTTGCAACTGTGCAAGTTTGTGCTCGTTGAAGATTTTGTTGAAGATGTAGATGTCTGCATGGATCTGATGAAGTATATGAACCATTGAGATGTCCACACATATCCACTTTCTCTTCTTGTAATGAATAAGATCAAAATAAAGTTTGGATAAAACTTTGAAAACCATGTGGTTGTTTCCGAAAACATGTTGAAAGTTTGTTGAATTTAAAAAGATCATCACTTCACTTTATGGACTCCTTTTTGGATGATGTTTTGTTTGAAATTGTATATTTTCCAAAGAGGAATTGAAATATCCAAATTGTGCTCATAAAAGATCATAATTGAGTATTGTGTGCATGGCTCCCTTTTTGTTTCCTAAGATGCATGCATTGCACATGGAAAAGAGTCTGCATGTGACCCATGAGATGCATGTCATATATATTCCACATGAAATTTAGAAAATAAATATGAAATGGATTAGAAATGATCTTCAATTAATGGGATACATTTTTTTGCAAAAAAAATTGTAGAAGACTCTTCATAATAAGAGGCTTGATCTTCTGATCGCTTCTCTTTTGGATCTATCTATTCAATCTTCTGCATGAAATATAAACAATCTTCTTTATTCCCAAAAAGAACCTCCAATATAGTCCATAACTCATTTGGAGTTGATTATTGTGATTCGTCATATACTTGGTGGAGAATTTCTGGAGAAATAGACAAGATGATAAATCATATGGCCATATCTTGTCTATTGAGAAAGTCATTTTTCTCATCGACGGAATCAAACTCTACTTCCATTTCCATGGTTATTTGGTATAAGCCTCTACTTCT
Source organism: Picea glauca (assembly GCA_000966675.3). Taxonomy (NCBI): domain Eukaryota; kingdom Viridiplantae; phylum Streptophyta; class Pinopsida; order Pinales; family Pinaceae; genus Picea; species Picea glauca. The sequence continues at coordinate 156,048 of JZKD02S1674685.1, forward strand.
GAGAAGAAGTAGAATCTTTGGATTCCATTCCAAATAGTTATGAGGCATGAGAAGTATTATCAGTGAGAAAAACATGTATTCCATCTTTTTTGTGTTCTTCAATCTTCAGTACCTGCAAAAATAATTTGGTGTAGTTTTTTCTTAGCACTCTATCGGCTCTAATCCCATGTAAATGTGTTGAACCTATAGGGAATAGATATATCTAGAAAATACCACACACATTTGTAGAGAGAAATTGAGAAAGAAGAAGCAAGAGAGAAAGAATGGAAGAATTTTCATTAACCGTATTCAACACTCAAACAGTGAATAATTGTAATGACCCTCATCATTATGGCTACAAGAAAAGCAGAAGTGCTAAATTGTTTTTTGTTTTTGGGCAAGAAGGCGAAAACAACAATAGTTTAACCACACTATTGAAGACGAACACAAGCACGTCGTCCAGGCAACAGGAACTATGACACCCTGCACAGGCACAAGGGACAACGACTACCCGCCCGACGCAAACAAGACACACCTACAAGATAAGGGACAACATCCCCCTCCTGACACAACGGCCTTGATGAACAATACTATAACCTCAAGGCATGAGAACCAAACACATGAAGGCGTTCCACCTATGCACTTAAAGCAACTTGCAACGCTCGTTAACACTCACACAGAATGCACCGACTCTGGCCAAGTTCTTGATTGCCACTATCCAATAGGGTGCACCATGATGTCCTCATCAAGAATCATGTTGTCCCTAGGTGAAAAACGCGTCAATAACCTTGGCGCAACAATCTTAACGGGACCAAGGATTCAAGAATATCCAACGCGCTAGGAGGTGAAGCAATTGACACAAGACTGCACCCACACCCCAACAAAAGGTCGACGAGACACAAGAGGATGACTACCAGGGATGACACAAGCTGATACCTGACTCCGTCAACCACCCAACCCAATCATCAAGTCTAAGTTAAAATTTACAAATCTAATTAACATTAATTGCACTCTAATTTAGCAAGTTTAATTTACATTTTAGTCGAGATTCACCAATCTCATTTAATCATTAATTACAATTTAATTTGTGGCAATTCTAAATTAATACCAAATTCACAATCTAACTGGAAATTGTCATCATATAGAAACACTATCCATATCAATGTAGAATGCAACAATGAAACACCTTTAAACACATTAAATTACAACATGCTGACTATCTATACGAACCATACCCAAATGACAGTTGTCTATTAACATTAAAAAAATATGCTAAGGAGTGACAATGACATTAAGCCATATGCATTCAATGAGAAATTAAAGCCATAAACATTTAATGAGATTTAATGCCATATTCATCTAAAGAGATTTAATTTCCATATGACTTATCTTAATTAATGTCATTCAGATCCATTCAATGTAGTCGATGCCATTGCTAAACGATATCCTACAACAATACTTATTACTGCTAATTAAAATGGAGGGAATCTGTCCAACCAAAAATGCCAATTAGACACATTGTCAGGTAAAAGTAAAACTCAGTGGTAAGAATGTTGAAGCGTACAGTTAGCCATCTAGCAAATGCTAATTTGATTTTCATCAAAGAAAAGCCCGATATCTGGCTGTCTAAAAAAATTAAGAGGTTGTTGTGTAAAGTAAACGTAAATTCCAATGTTGTAAAAGTACAGTGTAATTACACATTTGCGGTCAAAAATCGGAAGGCATGTCAAAATAAATCGGAATTACACATAGTTGTCAACAATCGAGACTCCTATCGAATATTACATGTGGTTGTACCTATTAAATATATTAAGAAGAAGAATTATTATAAGACAAGGCCGAAGTTTAAGCATAAATCAATGTTAGTAAACATTTAATCGCAACCATCATTACATTAAATTAGTGGCGAGTAAACATTCAATTGCAGCCATCATTTCATTTAAATCGCTCCTAGTAAACATTCAAATTCTATCTATTTGTACTATAATTCATTACCGCACAACATTTACTCAGTTTCCTAGGGCTCGACTATCACATAGACAATAAATGACTCCCATGCACAGTGATATTCGTGGCCATAACATAGTCAAAGTGCAACTATTGGATCGTTGTCAATTAGTAATTCAAGGGAATATTGCAGAGATCCCCGCCAGGTTTTGGTGGCCAAAAATGCAGAGGTATTTGTCACAGAAGTTACAAATCGTAGAGGTAATTATTAAAAAAAATTCAAGTTTACAAATGCAGAGGTAAGGTGCTACAGCAATCCATGGGTAACTATCGCAGAGGCAACAATTGAGATGTAGATTTTAATGGAGGATAGGCTAAAAATGTAGGGCCATAACCATCCTCACCTTGGGACAATCCAACCAATGCTGACACACTACAAGCACTGTCAACCAAATACGCTACACAAATATAGGGACAATGTTGTTACACCATTTAAAATTTACGGTAAATAATAGAAGCTACTCCATTCGCTGAAATAAGATAATTTTGAGGTAAAATTACTCGGGAAGGTGCTATAAATTTTGTGATAAAAACACTGTCACATTAAATACCATTTCTTTTCACTTAAATGGAAATTAACAAACACACGGGCCCATTAGATATTCCTATTCCACTCCATGAGCATCCCTCTGTAAAAAAAAAAACATCTTCAATGAATTTAAATGCATAGAAAAACATAAAAATCGCAGGGTTAAGATTTATCCATCAATGCATAAAAAAATAGTGTTATAATTATCCTTCAAAACATAAAATGTAGGGTTAAGATTTTATCCATCAATGCATGAAAAAATAGAGTTATAATTATGCGTCAATACATAAAATGCAGGGTTAATATTTTATCCATCAATGCATAAAAACACAAAGTTATAATTATCCGTCAATACATAAAATGCAGGGTTAAATAAACACCTCGAGGCACAAGACCAACAATCATCCAAAGATGAAAAACATAGGTAGACAGATGATAGGAATATCATTCGCTCATCATCCGCGCATAGAAAAGTAGGGCGTTGAGATCCATAGGTCTATTAACACCGAAGCGACGACCATAGATCAGGCTCTTGGCTAACTGCTAAGGCGCAAACTGATGAGCGAGGGTCAAAGGAAAAAATAACCGCAATAATTGCAATCAATAAACCTCAGGAAGATCAATACATTAAGGGATCAAAGGCCATGGGGAATCAATCAACATCAAGCTAAGGCTATGGGGAAATTTCAGTCATCAACTAGAACGCTAAGACTAACATATTGTTTATTTGATTAAGCATAAAGCATACTAACAATCTACCACGCATAAATAAAGGAAGTGTATCATTTCCCAATCACTGGCTTTGAGTTGATGTGCCATGCGCTCTGTGAAAGTCCCGCTTGCCAACCAATGAGACTTCGTCGGTACCTCCTAGCGAACGCTAGGGGTACTCTTCTTCCCCGTTAGCCCCCTGAGTGCAAAGGGGCCATGTGCACTAACTACAGAATCAGCTAGCTCCCAGCTCGCCTCGCAAGGCCGAGCTACCACTCCTCACCGAGCTCGGTATCCCAACTCCCACAAGCTAAGTCAGTCAAGTAGAGATTTATGCAGCGTAACGTTACCAAACATGAGAGATCCATCATCATTTTCTTCCCTCCATTATGTAGAGTTTCGAAGTCCCTTACTTTCCCAAAATCCCATTTTATTTAATGTTTAATAAATTAATTCATAAAAATCCTCCGAGTACATGTGTCACCCATCCCCTTCATTCCTCCAAAAACTAATTTCTTTAATTCATTAATTACCCTTATTTCTCTCACACACCTAGAGTCATTCCTAGAATCGCTCCTAGGTGTCCCCAAATTCCCTTACATATTTTAATGACTTTCCCCTTTATTAATTTACTAGTTCAGTTTAATTTAGAAGGTTCTTTAATGCTAGATACCTTACTAAGTTAGACTTTCTGATTTTTCCTTGTGTTTCCCCTTTCTTTTTATGTTTCCTGCTTTTTCGAGTTTCCTAATTATTTTAGATTTCCTTCTTTCCCCTTTTTATTTAAAATAAAAAAGGCAAGTGCATAAACTTACCATTTTTCCCTTTTTCTTTCTAATGAATAAATTTTTAATTAGCATAATAAGTAAAACAATTATTTCCCCTTTTTAAATTTTATCCCAGAAGATTTTATAAATCAATTTAATTTCTTACCCCCTTCTTGTCACAAGATTATTATTATTATTATTATTATAATATATATATATATATATATATTAAATAGATAAAATTTTATGACCAGTAAAATTTAGACCTAGACCTTATTTTCCTAGGTTGGGCGACATTTTTTTTTAAGGGAATGGTTTCAAATATTTCTTAACACTTTATTTGTCCTAAAGATGTCTAGGTTTATCCAATTATTAAATAACCATGTGACGTGCCCTTCAAGACACACTAGGTTCTCCAAGGGTGCCACTCACCTCTTTCTGTTTCTCTTGTGCAACGTGCCCTTTAGGACGCACCACATGCTCCAAGGGTGCCACTCACCTCTTTCCATTTTTCTTGTGCAACATGCCCTTAAGGACACCCCACGTTCTCCAAGGGTGCCACTCGCCTCTTGACTCACTTGGTAGACATCAAAAACCCCTAGAGTCAATACTCCGCTAGGTGATCTTGTGGGAGACTAAGGGACTCTAAGGAATAAGGCCCCTGCCTTATTGCGCACCCCTTAGAATCATCGTGAGAGACTATCGTAGTCGGCCCTCACGACATCGTGGGTTTCCTCGAACTAGGTAATCGTTAACCTACAATTTGAGCCATGGTGGAAGTGTTAGTAGGCTGTGGCAGGGTTGTTGTCCACACCTCTCCCTCAACATCTCTGGTAGTCCTGCATGACCCCACTACTCCACATGTGAGTCTAGTCAGAAATCTATCGTCAGCCTGCATCATCAATGAATCATGTCATAAATATATCCATAATCATATCATCTAATCAGATGCACTATATCTCATATAAAATAATCAAACCCCAATAGTTCACTCACTGACTCAATCCGGAGTCCAAGGGGTTCCATCGACGCCTCTGCATCCTCGAGGTCCAAAATCCTGCACACTCAGTAAAACCGATTCAATATCACATGTCTATGTTAATGTAGCAAAACAACATATCATTAGCCCATAATGCCTCATAATCAAAATCAAATGTTTAATAGTATAATAATCTAGATCACTTGCAAGAAAGTGTCCTCAAATAATAAGTTCGATCAGTGCACAAGAGAGAGATGTTACATACACCCCCTCTTGGTATAAACTTCGTCCTGAATTTTCACAGTATAAGTGATGAAATAATGTGTATCACAGTATCATAAGTCTATCTATCAAACAAAAATGGAAACTGTTGGCGCATCTCATATGTGTCCTCCCAGGTTGTCGAGTGTGGACTATAGTTGTCCAACTGGACCTTGACCTGATCCTTTGTTCGATGCCATAGCTTTTGAACGCGATGATCCAGGATGTGGATCGACTTAGCCATGAGAACACCCTCATCTGACACCTGCAAGGTGCTAGTGTCAAAACATGTGTAGGATCACAAATCATAAAGTCTCAAACAGAGACGTGAAATACATTGTGCATACGCCTAAAGAATCAGGCAAGGCTAGTCATTAGGCCATGGGCCTCTCCTTCCCACAGTCTAGTAGGATCCCATGAACCTAGGAGATAGTTTATCCCCTTTTTCAAACTTGATCGAACTCTTATGCGGTTTCAGCCGCAAAAATAGATGATTGCCACATCATAACTTTGGTCGACACGACGCACATCATCATAACTCTTATGTCGATCCTGTGCTTTCTTGATAATTTGTATTATAGTTTTATTTTAATATTCCATTTATTGGATCACTTCTAGTCCCACCAGGACCCTATCCTCAATCCGATCCCAACTCAAAGGCATATGACATGGTCTCCCGTAAAGAAACTAGAAAGGCTCCATCTTAATGGTGCTTTGGTAACTGTTGTTATAAGCAAATTCTACCAGTGGCGAGAATTCCTCCTAGCGCTTTTGTTGGTCCATCATGTACATGCGCAACATGTCCTCCAAGGTCTGGTTCATTCGTTCGGTCTGTCAATCAGTCTTTGGGTGGTATGCAGTAATAAAATTAAGTTGGGTTCCCAAGGCCTCTTGGAAACTAGTCCAAAATCATCCAGTAAACATCGATCCTTGATCAGATATAATCCTCTTAGGCACACCATGCAGCCTCACAATATCACTGATGAAAAGTCTTGCTAGGTCAGGTGCCTAATACGTCGGACACACAGGAATAAAATGAGCACTCTTCATCAGAGTGTCGACTACTAATAGCGTGTGACTGTAATAATCTTGTTGGGTGTCTATGTTCATCTTTTACCTGCTGACCTTCTAGACATTTGGCCACATAGTTGACTATGTCTTCCTTCATTCCCTTCAAGAAGAATAATGGTTTAAGGTCTACCCTTAGCTTCGTGACTCCCGGGTGAGCCATGTATACTTATCTATGAGCCTCGTTTAGGATCAAGCTCCTCAACTCATCGTTCGGTGTTACATAAATCCGATTTTTAAACCTCAATAATCCATTGTCATCAAACGTAAATCCTTCAAATCTTGGTACCATCATTGTGTTTTGTCTGATAAAACCTTCGACCTCTTTGTACCAGTCTTCGTCATGCTATAAATTTAGAATCTTTTCACATAGATTCGTCTGAAGAGGCAAAAATGAAAAGATGTGTGGTCTCCAACTCAATGCATCTACCACTCGATTCATTGTTCCTTATATGTAAGTAATCTCAAAGTCACACTCTCTAAGTAATTCTGACCAATGTCATTGTCATGCGTTCAGGTCGCTTTGTGTAATGATGTGTTGTAGTCCACAGTGGTCCATCTTAAGTTCAATTTTTTGTCCAACAAGGTAGTGTCTCCAAACCTTCAAGGCATATACCATGGCTAACAACTCCAAATCGTGCATCACATAGTTCTCCTCATGCCTTTTCAGTTTCCTCGAGATGTAAGTGATCACTCGATCATCTTACATGAAGACTCTGCCCAAGCCTTCCTTGGATGCGTCAGTGCATACCAAGAAGTCAGTGTCCATGTCAGGGAATTTTAGTATCGGTGTTGTTGTCAATAGCTCCTTGGGGATCCAAAAATATTCTGTGCATTTCTCAGTCCAAACAAACTTCTTGTTCTTCTTCTACAATTCCATGATCGGATTTGCTATATTCAAAAATACCTCGATGAACCGTCGATAGTATCCTGCTAAACCCATGAAGATATGCACTTCTAGGACATTCATTGGCACAGGCCATTCCATAATAGCCTCGACCTATACCAGATCCATGACAATACCTTCGTCGGAGATGACATGCCCTAAGTAGGGAATCTTTGATTTTATAAATCGAGCATTTGGTCAACTTCCCATACAATTTGTGCTCTTGCATACACTGTATTACCTTGTGCAAGTGCTTTTCATGAATCTTCGTCGTTCGAGAGAAAATAAAAATATCGTCTATGAATACTTGAACGAACTTGCCCAAATACTCACGAAACCCCCGTTCATCAAACTCAAAAATACCCCTGGGTCGTTTGTCAGTCCAGACGGTAAAACAGTAAACTCGTAATGTCCAAACATCATCTTAAAGGTTTTTTTAGGGACATCATCCTCATTGATCTGTAACTGGTGATACCCTGATCGCAAATAGATCTTTTAAAACACCATCGCACCCTTCATCTAATCAAGCAGATCATCAATCCTCGGAAATGGATATTGATTCTTGATTGTTGCCTTGTTCAATTGATGATAGTCAATGCAGAGCCTCCATGATCCATCCTTATTTTGTATGAAAATAACAAGCGCACCCCACGGTGACACACTTGAACGTATCAGTCCTAGGTCCAACAACTCCTTCAGTTGCAGTCTCAACTCCTGTAACTCCAGGGTCGATATCCGATAAGGCGTTCTAGCTATTGGTTTAGTCCCTGGTTTTAGGTCTATAGTAAACTCCAATTCCCTCTCCGGAAGCATCCTAGGTAATTCCTCTGGAAAGACGTCTGCAAACTCTCTCACCACCAGAAGGTGTTCTAGACTGTCCACTACTCCCTTCTCGTTTAACACAAGGATCGCATAAATCTTACATCCCTTGCGCATGCTCTTCCATAGCTACAAGGAAGAGATTAACCTCACGGAAACTCCCTGGTTCTGTCATACAATAACGTGTCTTTTTCCTTCATCATCGACCAAGCTCAACCATTTCTTCTTACAGTTGAGTATTGCCTCATGCGATTCTAACCAGTCCATATCGATTACGACATCATAATATCCTAAGATCGTGACGTACAAGTTGGCCCTGGTGACAATCTTTCCCAGGTTAAGGATACAGTCCATAACCCTTCCTCTAACCTTTTGGTTGGCTCCCGAAGCCATATCTACAAATCTAAACTCAACCTATTCGATTGACTTACCCTTAATCATTTTTAGCATTACACGAGAGATGAAACTCTCGATAGCACCGGGATCTATCAAATCTAAGGGTCTGGTCAGCAATGCTACCTGACATCTTGAATACAGTCGATTGGTGCTCTGTCAGGTGGTGAATCACCACTGCATGAATCTGATGGGCCTTGCCCAAACTCCCATAGTAGTGGGCCCGACTGATCCAGATGCTCTGACCCTTTCCTCTAGGTAGTAATGCTATTAAAGTGGCTCCCCATAGTCCAGCACACTTTCTTCGATCTAGTATTCCTGGTACCCAAAGAAGAAGATAAATTCTAACAATAAGGCCCAACTCGAACTTCTTGACCTTAAGTTTCTAGGTAAATTGGTGCAGAGCATAGCAAAGAAACTCCAAACGAGCCTCGTACTTGGGTACCATGTGACTGACTTGTCGCAAGGCGTCAAACTTGTTGAGTTGACGCTCAATGAATCCCTCAGAAGGATACCTCTCCTAGAACCATTTCTCGAATAGCTCCCATGACACGTCATCGACGGCCAGGTTCAAATGAGGCAGGAGCTTCTTCCACCATAGAAGAGTGCTCCCCTTCAATTAAAAGACCACCAGGCAGACCTTCATGCTAGAGGTCATAATCGTGAAGTGTGAAGCACAAAGCCTTTCTCTACAACCGTGCCTCGATGGCACAGCCATCGGAAACACTTGTGGACTAAATTTTTCAACTCTCTCGAGTTCTCGATGGATACTAACAATACCTGCTAGGGCGTGTTGTGGACCCTCAGGGATATAGATGCCCTGACCTCATCTCAATACTGATGGTGAATCAAGGCCCCTTTGACATTACCTGGAAGGGCCTTGTTAGACCATAATCATCCCTTACAACAAGATAATCTAGCACAAGGACTTGCTCTTCCCCTAGGGGGTTCGACTCCGAGGGTGCGGGAACTTCTAGAGGCATCACACCTCCCTCCACGGCACCACGTTGTGAAACTCTGAGGCATCCTCTAAATGCGATCTCCACATGGACACGTTAATTTTTTTAAATAACACAAAGGTTAATACTCATGGGTTTACTATAGTGGAAATCCTTGTGATCCACAGTCGAAGGGTTGAACCTACTATGATACCATATGTAATGACTCTCATCATTATGTCTACAAGCGAAGAAGAAGTGCTAAATTGTTTTTTGTTTTTGGGAATGAACGCAACAATGAAAACAACTTAACCACACTATTGACGATGAACGCAAGCATGCCATCCAGGCAACATGCACTATGACACCCTGCACAGGCACAAGGGAAACTGGGCAAAACATGTGTAGAACATAAGGAGGAACGATTACCCACCCGACGCAAACAAGACATGCCTACAATATAAGGGACAACATCTCCCTCCTGACATAATGGCCTTGATGAACAAGGCTAGAACCTCAAGGCACGAGAACCAAACACATGAAAGCGTTCCATCCGTGTGCCTAAAGCAACTTGCAACGCTTGTCAAAACTTGCACAAAATGCACTGACTCCAACCAAGTTATCAATCATCGCTATCTAATAGGGTGACCCATGATCCCCTCATCAAGAATAATGTCGTCCCCAAGTGAAAGACGCGTCAATAAAATTGGTGCAACAATCCTAATGGGACCAAGGATTCAAGAAAATCCAGCGCGCTAGGAGGTGAAGAAATTGACACAAGACTGTGCCCACACCCCAACAAAAGGTCGACGAGACACAAGAGGATGACTACCAGGGAGGACACAAGATGATACCCGACTCCGTCAACCACCCAACCCAATCATCAAGTCTAAGTTAAAATTTACAAATCTAATTAACATTAATTGCACTCTAATTTAGCACGTTTATTTTACGTTTTAGTTGAGATTCACCAATCTCATTTAATCATTAAGTACAATTTAATTTTGGGCAATTCTAAATTAATCCCAAATTCACAATCTAACTGGAAATTGACATCATATAGCAACACTAGCCATATCAATGCAGAATGCAACAATGAAATGCCTTTAAACACATTAAATTACAACATGTTGACTATCTATACTAACCATACCCAACTGACAGTTGTATATTAACATTAAAAGTAATTCGTTAAGGAGTGACAATGCCATTAAGCCATATGCATTAAATGAGAAATTAAAGCCATAAACATTTAATGAGATTTAATTCCATATTTGTCTAAAGAGATTTAATTTTCATATGCCTGATCTTAATTAATGTCATTCAGAGCCATTCAATGCAGTTGATGCCATTTCTAAACGATATCCTACAACAATACTTATTACTGCTAACTAAAATGGAGGGAAGTTGTCCAACCAAAAATGCCAATTAGAAACATTGTCACGTAAAAGTAAAACTCACAGGTAAGAACGTCGAAGCATACAGTTATCCATCTAGCAAATGCTAATTTGATTATCGTCAAAGCAGAGTCCAATATCTGGCTATCTAAAAAAATTAAGAGGTTGATGTGTAAAGTAAACGTAAATTCCAATGCTGTAAAATTACGGTGTAATTACACATTGGCGGTCAAACATCGGAAGGTGTGTCAAAATAAATAGGAATTACACATAGTTGTCAACAGTCGAGACTGTTGTCGAATATTACATGTGGTTTTACCTATTAAATATATTAATAAGAAGAATTATTATAACACAAGGCTGAATTTTAAATATAAATCGATGTCAGTAAACATTTAATCGCAACCATCATTACATTAAATTAGTGGCCAGTAAACATTCAATTGCAGCCATCATTTCATTTAAATGGCTCCCAGTAAACATTCAAATTCTATCTGTTTATACTATAATTCATTAACTCACAAAATTTCCTCAGTCGCCTAGGGATCGACTATCACACAGACAATAAACGCCTCCCATGCACAGTCATATTCACGGGCATAACACAATCAGAGTGAAACTATCATATCGTTGTCAATCATCAATTCAAGGGAAGATTGCAGAGATCCCTGTTGGGTTTTGGTGGCCAAAAACGCAGAGGTAGGTTTCACGACAGTTACAAATCACAAAGGTAAGTATTACAACAAATTCAAGTTTACAAACATAGAGGTAAGGTGCTACAAAAATCCGTGGGTAACTATCACAGAGGTAACAATTGAGATGTAGATTTTAATGGAGGATAGGCTAAAAACACAGGGCCATAACCATCCTCACCCCAAGCCAATCCAACCAACGATGACACACTACAAGCATTGTCAACCAAATACACTACACAAATATAGCGACAACGCTATTACACCAGTTAAAATTCACGGTAAATAACAAAAGCTACTCCATTCGCTGAACTAAGATAATTTCGAGGTAAAATTACTGGGGAAGGCACTGTAAATTCTGTGATAAAAACACGGTCACATTAAATACTATTTCTTTTCACTTAACTGGAAATTAACAAACATACGGGCCCATTAGATATTCATATTCCATTCCATGAGCATCCCTCTGTAAAAAAAAAACATCTTCAATGAATTTAAATGCATAGAAAAACATAAAAACCACAGGGTTAAGATTTATCCATCAATGCATAAAAAAACAGCGTTATGATTATCCTTCAAAACATAAAACACAGGGTTAATATTTTATCCATCAATGCATAAAAATAGAGAGTTATAATTATGCGTCAATACATAAAACACAGGGATAAGATTTTATCCATCAATGCATAAAAACACAGAGTTATAATTATCCGTCAATACATAAAATGCAGGGTTAAATAAACGACTCAAGGTAGAAGACCAAAAATTATCCAAATATGAACAACAAAAGTAGATGGCTGACAGGAACATCCTTTTCTCATCATCCACGCACATAAAAGTAGGGCGTTGAGATCCATAGGTCTACTAACGCCGAAGCGACGACTGTAGATCAGGCTCCTGGCTAATTGCTAAGGTGCAAACTGATGAGTGAGGGATGAAGGAAAAAATAACTGCAATCATCACAATCAATAAACCTCAGGACGATCAAGACATGCAAGGATCGAAGGCCATGGGGAATCTATCAACATCAAGCTAAGGCTATGGGGAAATTTCAGTCATCAACTAGAACGCTAAGGCTAACATATTTTTTATTTGATTAAGCATAAAGCATACTAACAATCTACCACGCAGAAATAAAGGAAGCGTATCGTTGTCCAATCACCTGCTCTGAGTTGATGTCCCGCGCACTCTGTGCAAGTCCCACTTGCCTACCGATGAGACTTCGTCGGTACCTCCCAACAAATGTTAGGGGTACTCTTCTTCCCCATTAGCCACCCGAGCTGCAAAGGGGCCATGCACACTAACCAAAGAATCATCTAGCTCCCAGCTTGCCTCGCAAGGCTGAGCTACCACTCCTCACCAAGCTCAGTATCCCAACTCCCACAAGTTAAGTCAGTCAAGTAGAGATTTATGCAGTGTAACGTTACCAAACAAGAGAGATCCATCATCATTTTCCTCCATCCATTATATAGAGTTTCGAACTCCCTTACTTTCCCAAAATCCAAGTTTATTTAATGTTTAATAAATTAATTCATAAAAATACTCCCCGTACATGTGTCACCCATCCCGTTCATTCCTCCAAAAAGTAATTTGTTTAATTAATTAATTAACCTTATTTCCCTCACCCACCTAGAGTCATTCCTAGAATCGCTCCTAGGTGTCTCCAAATTCCCTTACATGTTTTAATGACTTTCCCCATTATTAATTTACTAGTTCAGATTAATTAAGAAGGTTCTTTAATGCTAGATACCTTACTAAGTTAGACTTTCTGATTTTTCCTTGTGTTTCCCCTTTCTTTTTATGTTTCCTTCTTTTTCCTAGTTTCCTAATTATTTTAGATTTCCCTCTTTCCCCTTTTTATTTAAAATACAAAAGGCAATTGCATAAACTCACCCTTTTTCCCTTTTTCTTTCTAATGAATAAATTTTTAATCAGCATAATAAGTAAAACAATTATTTCCCATTTTTAAATTTTATCCCAAAAGATTTTATAAATCA
>JZKD02S1674685.1:178127-206028 GCA_000966675.3 Picea glauca
ATTTCATACCTGTAACAAACTTGAGACAAGTTCACTCTAAGTGCACTCCTTGCGCTTTCCTTGCTTGATGCACTCCTTGAAGAACTTCTACACACAACTGTGTTATCCATTCTGAGCTTATCCTGCTCAAACCTCTAAATGTCCCTTCCCCTTTCTCTCCCTAAAAGGATATAAGTGCCCTCTGGAAACTTATGCTCAAGCGCTCCTTGCTAGGCCTGCAGGGTGTTCAGGAACCCTGTGAAGGTCTCCTCCTATGACACTTCTCTTCTCTCTGAACTCAGAATAGATTTCTTTCTATGCACTATGTGTACTTGCTCGATGCCCTCCCGACAGAGCTCTACAAAACCTACAGTGGTTCTGTCTTCTCAATGAACTCAAAATAGAGTTCTCTCTTCAATGCATCCAATGCATTCGCTCAATTCCCTCTTAGTAGAGATTCCACAAAATTCTTAGTAATTATGTCTTCTATGTGCTTCTATGCACCTTCTGAATGCCCTCCTGGCAGAGCTTCTACAGAATTCCTCAATGATTCTAGTTTGTCCTATGCTCTCTTCTGCACAGTCTCACCTCCAAGGTATTCAACAACCTTGATGATTCTCCTTGAGTCAGTGACTTCCTCTGGTGCGCCCTCCTGGCACGTCTTTGTCTAAAATTCCGCAGAACTCAGAAGTGCACTCCTTGCACTGGCTTACAGAACCCGCAGTATTTTGTCATGCAACCTCTTGCATGAAGCATCAAAGAACCCAAACCTGGAATCAAAGAACTCATAGACAGTAAATTTTGTCTATCCCTGCAAATGCATAGCTAACATACATCTACAGCATATCATCAACACATAAAGACATTCATTCATGAACTCACAAACACATGAACAACAACATGCAGGAAAAACTGCTCTATTTTTATTAATCAAGAATACCTGATTATAATGTGTTTGATCTCGGACTGCAACAGAGTCTCGTCTCTCTTCCCTTCCTCTAAAAACTTACTACTAGATACAAAGAATATCTTTTTTTTACAAAGAGGGGCTCCTCGAGCTCTTCCCTCCAAGCTACCTACTCTCATTAATTTACATTCAATTATATTAAATGGCAGTCTAGTCCAAATCGGATCTAGATCTCAGCCTTACAACCTATTTAAGGAAACCTTTTCTAAAGCCTGTGCATATGCATGGATTTTTTTCTCTACTAGCCTTATAATCATTTAATACAATTTCAAATTTTGAAAATTGAGAAGGTTGCACCTCTCTCTCCCATCGAATGCACGCTTTGATTTGCTGGCTAGTTGGCGCACTGTTGGCTTGGAGCGATGCTCCTGCATCATACTCCTTTGCTGAAAAAAATTCATGAGCCCCTACTCATGAGATTCCTAGCATGGCTGTTGAAATCCACCTGGATCCCAAATAGTTTTCTAGAGTTGTCCATCTTCTCCACTGCTTTGCTACTTCTATTTCTTTTGTTGTTGTTGCTTCCCTGCTACTCTTGCAGGTCCCTTGTTGTTCAACTTCTCATTTTTGACCACTCATGTGTCAACTTCAACATCAGCCTTCTGATTTCCTCTATCACCTTGTCCATCTACTCCAATGGCTGGCTCTTCTTTTGCAGCCTACTCCACTGAACTTCTTCCCTGCAAATGCATAGATCAACTAGATATCCCATGCCATCTTCTTCCTCTTTTGTGGCATTGATTTGCCACTCTGCTGCAAACTCCAATTCTGCAATCTTATCACTAAGTTGTTGTTCAGCTTCCTCCTATGACAGCTTGAATGTCAGCTCTCCTGCTGGCATATCTCTAGCTTCCTCTAGCTGCTCCTCAGACTGGAATTCTCCTTCACCTGTTTTTGCATGCCTCTGCACCACAGTTATCATTTGTTCATCTCCCTCGTTGAATTTCTGAGCGATTCCTCAAAATGCTCCTCTGCTAACATCTACATGACTGTCTCCTCATGGTAGTCATCTACTGGTTCTGGATGGTTCAACCAATCCTCCATCATCTCCAACTCCATCTTCCATGGAGTGAGCATCTTATCTTCATGATCTTCTTCTGTTGTCATCTTCAGTGTTGTAGGTGTCTTTGTTTTAGCTACCTGGCTGAAATATTTAAGCCATTCTTCTGAATGCTCATCTTCTTCTCCTTTTGTTGGGGTATCTCCTAATGTCTTCCCCAATTCTTCTTTCATGAAAGTTTCTACTGGATTTCCTTCCTCCTTTGTTGCACCTTCATCCTGTGCATCAACCTCCACTCAGCTACTTGGTATGGATACTCTTATCCCTCCAATCATCAGAATTCTCTTCTGACCTTCCTTCTCTGTCAAATCCTTTTGCTGATATGAACTCACCTCTGAGTTCATCTACTCTCCCTTTCCCACTTGGAAGTATGGGATTTCCTCTCTGCCCTGCTGGTAGTCTATGAGATCCTCCAACGATCTCATCTCATTGCCCTCCTAGAAATCTGAACTTTTTGTTCTGCCCTCCTGGAAGTCTTTGAGATTATCCTGTGACCTCTTCTTACTACCCACCTGGAAAATTGAAAATTCCTCACTGCCTGCTTGGCATACTCTGAGATCTACCAGTGATCTCTTCTCCTCATCGTCACTGATATTTCTCCCAGCTTTTGGTTCACACACATGAACCACTTCTTCTTCAACCTTGAGGTCTTACACATACCTAAGCCACCTCCTCAACAGTATCCACTGTCTTTGGGCCAATAACTCCTTGACTGACCATTTCACTTTCATTTTCGTGGGCCATTCATATACCCATCACGATTTTGCATCCTGCTGCATTTGAAATGCAAGCTCCTCCGTCCTCACTCTTATCTTAGAAAGTTATTTATCCATCTCAGCCTTGCTTAACTGCTACTAATGGTTCTTATTTCCACCACATCCATGGCCTTCAATAGCCATCTTCCTGTTCATGTTTTCCCTCCTGGAAAACTTATTGTTGTCACTCTGCAACCATGAGTGCTTCCATCTTTCCCTATAGTCCACCTTACTGTCTTTTGATTGTTGCACACCTGCAAAAATCTCTACAGAGCTTCAAAACTATGTCTCCTTCTCTTCAGCCTCGTTCTGCCTGCAGTATTCAGACAGAATCAAGCTTTGATACCAACTTGACGCAGACCTCTGACCCTCAGCCAAGATCCGCACAGGACCGTTCCCCCTTCAAATCTGTAGAACCGAAATGGTTCTTTCGGCCCTCACTGGAACCCCATGAATTCAATCCATAGGTCCTTTCCTGAAAACCCCACCTGCACAAACATGCACCAGGTGTGATATTTCACCTACACATAGCCTCCAGACATGACCGCGACCTTTTTTCGAGAAAGGAAAATTTCAGGTTTCGCGATTTCGCGAACCCTGGCATCGAGTTCCTCGAATTTTTGACCCCCTGAATTCCGAAAATATGAAATGATGAAATAGGCTCAATGATGGTTAGACCTTGGCCAAACCTCAGTCCATGTGACCACTTTCCCCATGACCATAGCCCACACACATCGCGTTTCACGACTTCGGGGTTTTCAACACTCTGTGCCCCACTCCTTGTCTTTGGGATCCCTGAAATGCTGAACCCAGAAATGCCAAAATAGCCAAAATCTAAAACCGTATCCCCACTCCAAATATACGTCATGTTTGTGACTTCGGGAGTTTCAACGCAAAGTCCCCCCGATTCCTTTTCCTCAGAATTTCCGAAATGTCAAACCCCGAAATGTCGAAATGTCGATCTCTGAAATGCCAAAATGTCGAAATGGGATTAACATATTAGGGTCCTCCCTTGGCCTCCAAATGTTTTCAGGTTTTCACGTTTCGAGATTTCATGATTCTGGTTGCAACAGTTCTTGACCCTTCGAACTCCCGGTAGCCGAAATACCGAAGTATCGAACCCCGAAATGTTGAAATTCCACTTCAAAGTTGGGATCAATGGCTATGAGCCTCCCCTGATTCGATGGCTCAGATATTTTTAGGATTTCATGGGTCAAGAGTCCCAAACTCTTAACCTTTACATCCTTGGTAGCTGAAATGCCAAAATATCCTTTCGGGGATTTCCCTAAAACCTTCACTATGTGCACTTTTTGGGACTTCGAAATTCGCAATTTCGCGAATCCGCCGCGACCAAGTCTTAGTCCTTCAACTTCCCAGGTGTCGAAACTCCGACGATTCCCAGATCTCTACCTTGTTCCCTCCTATTGGATGGTCAATATGCTTTCGAGACTTTGACAAGTCCTTCCCTTTGCATATGCAAGGGTTAAACCGCATGCATCTTCTTCTAGATCCGATGGCTATCGTCTCCCTGCACTAGATCTGATGACCCAGACCTTTTTTTCTTCCACTGCACTTTCCTGCTACTGCCTAGACATGAAATCAATGGTCCAGATCTTCTCCTATCTAGCTGACCTAACGAAATATTTAGCTCCCTCCTGAGCTTACACTTTCTTCCTTCTCCTTGGAATATTTATGATGCCCCAAAGGCCTCAGCCTTTACTTCCTCTGCAAAGCCTGTAACTTTGGCTCTTGTCTGTGTTCTAAGGATTCTATCCTTCCTGAGCTTTGTCGACTATGAAACCTTGAAGGGTTCGTTGACTTCTACACTCCTCTTGGCTATTTCCCTATGCACGAAGGCACTTTTCCTCCTGAGCTTCTGAACTTGAGACAAGTTCACTCTGAGTGCACTCCTTGCACTTTCCTTTCTTGATGTACTCCTTGTAGAAATTCTGCACACAACTATGTTATCCTTCCTAAGCTTATCCTACTCATACCTCTAAATGTCTCTACCCCTCTCTCTCCTTGAAAGGATATAAGTGCCCTCTAGCAACTTATGTTCAAGTGGTCCTTGTTGGGCTTGCAGGGCGTTTATGAACCCTATGAAGGTCTCCTCCTGTGACACTTTTCTTATCTCTGAACTCATAATAGAGTTCCTTCTATGCACTCTATGTACTCGCTCAATGCCCTCTTGACAGAGCTCCACAAAACCTATAGTGGTTCTGTCTTCTCAACAAACTCGAAATAGAGTTCTCTCTCCAATGCATCCAGTGCATTCGCTCAATGCCCTCTTGCAAAGCTTCCACATAATTCTTAGTAATTTTTTCTTCTTTGTGCTTCTATGCACCTGCTCAATGCCCTCCTGGAAGAGCTTCTACAGAATCCCTCAATGATTTTGGTCTGTCCTATGCTCTCTTCTACACAGTCTTACCTCCAAGGTATTCAGCAACCTCTTGACTTCCTCAGAGGATTCTTCTTGAGTCAGTGACTTCCTCTGGTATGCCCTCCTGGCATGTCTCTGTCTAAAATTCTGCAGAACTCAGAAGTTCACTCCTTGCACTGGCTTACAGAACCCACAGTATTTTGTCATGCAACCTCTTGCATGAAGCCTCAAAGAACCCAAACCTGGAATCAAAGAAATCACAGACAATAAATTATTTCTATCCCTGCAAATGCATACCTAACATACATCTACAACATATCATCAACACATAAAGACATTCATTCATGAACTCACAAACACATAAACAAAAACATGCAGGAAAAACTGCTCTGTTTGTATTAATCAAGAATGCCTGATTACAATGTGTTTGAGCTCAGACTATAACAGAGTCTTGGCTCTCTTCTCTTCCTCTAAAAAATTACTACTAGATACAAAGATGATCTTTTTTTTACAAACAGGGGCTCCTCGAGCTCTTCCCTCCAAGCTACCTACTCTCATTAATTTACATTCAATTATATTGAATGGATGTCTAGTCCGAATCGGATATAGATCTCATCCTTACAACCTATTTAAGGCAACCTTTTCTAAAGCCTGATCATATAAATGGATTTTTGGATTTACCAGCCTTACAATCATTTAATACAATTTGAAAATTTGAAAATCAAGAAGGTTGCACCTCTCTCTCCCATCGAATGCGCGCTTTGATGTGTTGGTTGGTTGGCATGCTACTGGCTTGGAGTGATGGTCCTGCATCATCACCTCTTTCTGTTTCTCTTGTGCGACGTTCCCTTCAGGATGCACCACGTGCTCCAAGGGTGCCACTCACCTCTTTCCATTTTTCTTGCATGACATGCCCTTCAAGACGCACCACGTGATCCAAGGGTTCCACTCACCTCTTTACTGACTTGGTAGACATCAAAAACCCCTGGAGTCAATACTTCACTAGGTGATCTTGTGGGAGGCTAAGGGCCTCTAAGGAATAATCCCCCTGCCTTATTTCACGCCCCTTAGAATCATCATGAGCAACTATCGTAGTCGACCCTCATGGCATCGTGGGTTTCCTCAAACTAGGTAATTGTTAGCCTACAATTTGAGCCACGGTGGGAGTGCTAGTAGGCTGTGGTAGGGCTACTATCCACACCTCTCCCTCAACATCTCTGGTAGTCTTTCATGACCCCACTACTCCACATGTGAGTCTATTCAACAATCTATCGTCAGCCTGCATCATCAACGAATCATGTCATAAATATATCCATAATCATATCATCTAATCAGATGCACTATATCTCATATAAAACAATCAAACCCCAATAGTTCACTCACTGACTTGATCCAGAGTCCAAGGGCTTCCATCGATGCCTCTACATCCTCGAGGTCCAAAATCCTTCACAGTCAGTAAAACCGAGTCAATATCACATGTCTATGTCAATGCAACAAAACAACATGTCATCAGCCCATAACGTCTCATAATCAAAATCAAATGTTTAATAGTATAATAATCTGGATCACTTGCAAGAAAGTGTCCTCAAAGAATACGTTCACTCAGTGTGCAAGAGAAAGATTTTACATACACCCCCTCTTGTTCTAAACTTCATCCCAAAGTTTCATGGTACAAGTGCCGAAATAATGTGTATCATAGTATCATAAGTCTATCTATCAAACAAAAATGGAAATTGTTGGCACATATCATATGCATCCTCCCAGGTTGTCGAGTGCAGACTATAGTTGTCCAACTAGACCTTGACATGATCCTTCATTCAATTCCATAGATGTGGAATGCGATGATCCAGGATGCGGATCAGCTCAGCCGTGAGTGCACCCTCATCCGACACCCACAAGGTGCTCAAGTCAAAACATGTGTAGGATCACTAATAATAAAGTCTCAAACAGAGACATGAAAGACATTGTGCATACGCCTCAAGAATCAGGCAAGGCTAGTCATTAGGCCATGGGCCTCTCCTTCCCATAGTCTAGTAGGATCCCAGGAACCTAGGAGACAGTTTATCCCCTTTTCCAAACTTGATCGAACTCTTATGCAGTTTCAGCCGCAAAAATAGACGAATGCCACATCATAACTACGATCGACATGACGTGCATCATCATAACTCTTATGTTGATCCTGCGCTCTCTTGATAATTTGTATTGTAGTTTTCATTTAATATTCCATTTATTGGATCACTTATGGTCCCACCAAGACCCTATCCTCAAGCCAATCCCAACTCAAATGCGTCTGACATGCTCGCCCATAAAGAAACTCGAAAGGCACCATCTTAATGGTGCTTTGGTAACTATTGTTATAAGAAAATTCTACCAGTGGCAAGAATTCCTCCCAATGCTTTTTTTGGTCCATCATGTACATGCGCAACATGTCCTCCAAGGTCTGTTTCTTTCATTCAGTCTGTTGGTCAGTCTTTTGGTGGTATGAAGTACTAAAATTAAGTTGGGTTCCCAAGGCCTCTTGGAAACTAGTCCAAAATCATCTAGTAAACATCGACCCTCGATCAGATATAATCCTCTTAGGAACGCCATGCAGCCTCACAATCTCACTGATGAAAACTCTAGCTAGGTCAGGTGCCTGATACGTCAGACACACAGGAATAAAATGAGCACTCTTCATCAAAGTGTTGACTACTACAAAAACTAATTCATTCCTCCTTATTTTCAATGGCAATCTAACAATAAAATCCATCGTAATAACCTCTCATTTCAATTCTGGAATAGCGTGCAGCTGTAATAATCTTGTTGGGTGTCTATGTTCATCTTTTACCTGCTGACCTTCTAGACATCTGGCCACATAGTTTACTATGTCTTCCTTCATTCCCTTCAAGAAGAATAATGGTTTAAGGTCCGCCCTTAGCTTCGTGACTTTCGGTTGAGCCATGTATACTTATCTATGAGCCTCTCTTAGGATCAATATCCTCAACTGATCGTTCGGTGGTACATAAATCTGATTTTTAAACCTCAATAATCCATCGTCGTCAAATGTAAATCCTTCAAATCTTGGTACCATCATTGTGTTTTGTCTAACAAAACCCTCAACCTCTTTGTACCAGTCTTCGTCATGCTATAAATTTAGAATATTTTCACATATATTCATTTGAAGAGGAAACACCGAAAAGATGCGTGGTCTCCAACTCAATGCATCTGTCACTCGGTTCATTTTTCCTTTTATGTAAGTAATCTCAAAGTCGTACTCTCTAAGTAATTTTGACCAACATCGTTGTCTTGCATTCAGGTAACTTTGGGTAAAGATGTGTTGTAGTCCATAGTGGTCTGTCTTAAGTTCAATTTTTCATCCAACAAGGTAGTGTCTCCAAACCTTCAAGGCATATACCATGGTTAACAACTCCAAATCGTTCGTTGTGTAGTTCTCCTCATGCCTTCTCAGTTTCCTCGAGATATAAGTGATCACTCGATCGTCTTACATCAAGACTCCGCCCAAGCCTTCCTTGGATGCGTCATTGCATACCAAGAAGTCAGCTTCCATGTCCGAGACTTTTAGTATTGGTGTTGTTGTCAACAGCTCCTTGGGGCTCTGAAAATATTCCACACATTTCTCGATCCAAACAAAATTCTTGTTCTTCTTCTGCAGCTCCATGATCGGATTTTCTATCTTCGAAAATCCCTCGATGAACTATCGATAGTATCCTACTAGACCCATGAAGCTACGCACTTCTAGGACATTCGTTGGCGTAGTACATTCCATAATAGCCTCGACCTTTACCGGATCCATGGCAATACCTTCGTCGGAGATGACATGCCCTAAGTAGGGAATCTTTGATTTTATAAATTGAGAATTTGGTCAACTTCCCATACAATTTGTGCTCTTGCATACACTGTATTACCTCGTGCAAGTGTTCATCATGCTTCTTCATTGCTCGAGAGAAAATCAAAATATCGTCTATGAATACTTGGATGAACTTGTCCAAATACTATTGGAACCCCCGTTCATTAAACTCAAAAATACCCCTGGGTCATTTATCAGTCCATAAGGTAAAATAGTAAACTCGTAATGTCCAAACCTCATCTTAAAGTTCGTTTTAGGGACATCATCCTCCTTGATCCATAACTAGTGATACCCTAATTGCAAATAGATCTTTTAGTAAACTGTTGCACCCTTCATCTGATCAAATAGATCATCAATCCTTGGAAATGGATATTGATTCTTGATCGTTTCCTTGTTCAATTGACAATAGTCAATGAAGATCCTCCATGATCCATCCTTCTTTTGTATGAAAATAATAGGTGCACCCCACGGTGACACACTTGAACGTATCAATCCTAGGTCCAGCAACTCCTTCAGTTTCATTCTCAACTCCTATAACTTTGGGGTCGACATCTGATAAGGTGTTCTAGCTACCAGTTCAGTCCCCAGTTTTAGGTCTATATTAAACTCCAATTCCCTCTCCGGTGGCATCCTAGGTAATTCCTCCGGAAAGACATCTGCAAACTCTCTCACCACCGGAAGGTGTTATATATCGTCTGCTACTCCCTTCTCATTTAATGCAAGGATCACATAAATCTTTCATCCCTTGTGCATGCTCTTCTGTAGCTGCAAGGAAGAGATGAACCTCATGGAAACTCCCTAGTTCTGTCATACAATAATGTGTCTTTGTCCTTCATCATCGACCAATCTCAACCATTTCGTCTTACAGTTGAGTATCGCCTCATGTGATTCCAACCAGTCCATATTGATTACGACATCATAAGATCCTAAGATCATGACCTACAGGTTGGCCCTGGTGATAGACTTTCCTAGGTTAAGGGTACAACCCGTAACCCTTCCTCTAACCTTCTGGTTGGCTCCCAAATCTATCTCTACAAAGCTAAACTCAACCTATTCAATTGACTTACCCTTAATCATTTTTAGCATTGCATGAAAGATGAAACTCTCGGTAGCACTGGGATCTATCAAATGTAAGGGTCTGGTCAGCGACGATACCTGACATCTTGATCATAGTCGATTGTTTCTCTGCCAGGTGGTCAATCACCGCTACATGAATTCGATGGGCCTTTCCCAAACTCCCAGGGTAGTGGGCCCGACTGATCCAGATGCTCCGACCCTTTCCTTTGGGTAGTAATTTTGTTAAAGTGGCTCCCCACAGTCCAACACACTTTATTCAGTCTAGTATTCCTAGTACCTGAAGTAGAAGTTGAATTCTAACAATAAGGCCCAACTCAAACTTCTTGACCTTAATTTTCTAGGTAAATTGGTGCAAAGCATACCAAAGCAACTCCAAATGGGCCTCGTACTTGGGCACCATGCGACTGACTTGTCGCAAGGTGTCGAACTCTTTGAGATGACGCTAGGCAAATCCCTCAGAAGGATACCTCTCCTGGAACCATTCCTCGAATAGTTTCCATGACACATAATCGACAGCCAGGTTCAAATGAGGTAGGAGCATCTTCCACCATAGAAGAGCGCTACCCTTCACTATAAATACCACCAGGCGGACCTTCATGTTGGAGGTCGTAACTGTGAAGTGTGAAGCACAACGCCTTTCTCTACAACCGTGCCTCGACGACACAGCCTTTGACGACACTTGTGGACTCAATATTTCAACTCTCTCGAGTTCTCGATGGATACTAATGATACCCGCTAGGGCGCGTTGTGGACCCTCAGGGGTACATATGCCCTGGCCTCATCTCAGTACCGATGGTGAATCAAGGCCCCTTTGACATTACCTGGAAGGGCCTTGTCAGACCATAATCATCCCTTACAACAAGTGAATCTAGCGCAAGGACTTTCTCTTCCCCTTGGGGATTTGACTCTGAGGGTGTAGGAAATTCTAGAGGCATCACACCTCCCTCCATGGCACCACATTGTGAAACTTTGAGGCATCCTCTAAATGCGATCTCCACATGGACACGTTATTTTTTTTAAATAACGCAAGGGTTAATACTCACGGGTTTACTGCAGTGGAAATCCTTGCGATCTATAGTCAAAGGGTTGAACCCGCTCTGATACCATATGTAACGACCCTCATCATTACATCTACAAGAGAAGCAAAAGTGCTAAAAAAAAATTTGTTTTTGGGCATGTAGGCGACAAAAACAACAATTTAACCACACTACTGACAACAAACACAAGCACGCCATCCAGGAAACATGCACTATGACACCCCGCACAGGCACAAGGGAAACTAGGTGAAACATGCATAGAACACAAGGAGGAATGACTACCCGCCCGACACAAACAAGACATGCCTACAAGATAAGGGAAAACATCCCCCTCCCAACACAATGGACTTGATGAACAAGACTAGAAACTCAAGGCACGTGAACCAAACACATGAAGGCGTTCCACCCATGCACCTAAAGCAACTTGCAACGCTCGTCAACACTCGCACAGAATACATTGACTCTGGCCAAGTTATCAATCTTCGCTATCCAATAAGGTGAACCATGATCCCCTCATCAAGAATAATGTCGTACCTAGGTGAAAGACACATCAATAAACTTGGTGCAACAACCCTAACGGGACCAAGGATTCAAGAAAATCCAGCGCACTAGGAGGTGAAGCAATTGACACAATACTGCACCCACACCCCAACAAAACATCGATGAGACACAAGAGGAAAACTACCAAGGATGACACAAGATGATACCTGACTCTGTCAACCACCCAACCCCAAGGGAAGTTGTCCAAACAAAAATTCCAATTGGACACATTGTCGGGTAAAAGTAAAACTCAGGGGTAAGAACGCCGAATCATATAGTTATCCATCTAGAAAATGCTAATTCAATTACCATCAAAGCAGATTCCAATATCTGGCTATCTAAAAAAAAGTAAGAGGTTGTTGTGTAAAGTAAACGTAAATTCCAATGTTTTAAAACTATGGTGTAATTACACATTGGCAGTCAAAAATCAGAAGGTCTGTCAAAATAAATCGGAATTACACATAGTTTTCAACAGTCAAGACCATTGTCGAATATTACATGTGGTTTTACCTATTAAATATATTAAGAAGCATAATTATTATAAGACAAGGCTGAAGTTTAAATATAAATTGATGTCAGTAAACATTTAATCGCAACCATCATTACATTAAATTAGTGGCCAGTAAACATTCAATTGCAGCCATCATTTCATTTAAATCACTCCCAGTAAACATTCAAATTCTATCTGTTTATTCTATAAGTCATTACCTCACAACATTTCCTCATTCGCCTAGGGATCGACTATCACACAAACAATAAATGCCTCCCATGCACAGTCATATTCGCGGACATAACACAGTTAGAGTGAAACTATCATATCGTTGTCAATCGGTAATTCAAGGGAAGATTGCAGAGATCTCCACCGGGTTTTGGTGGCCAAAAACCCATAGGTAGGTTTCACGACAGTTACAAATCACAGAGGTAAGTATTAAAACAAATTCAAGTCTACAAACACAGAGGTAAGGTGCTACAAAAATCCGTGGGTAACTATCGCAAAGGTAACAATTGAGATGTAGATTTTAAAGGATAAAAACACAGGGCCACAACCATCCTCACCCCAGACCAATCCAACCAATGATGACACACTACAAGTGTTGTCAACCAAATACACTACACAAATATAGGGAAAATGTTGTTACACCAGTTAAAATTCACGGTAAATAACATAAGCTACTCCATTCGTTGAACTAAGATAATTTCAAGGTAAAATTATTGGGGAAGGCGTTGTAAATTCTGTGATAAAAACATTGTCACATTAAATACCGTTTATTTTCACTTAACTGGAAATTAACAATACATAGGCCCATTAGATATTCCTATTCTACTCCATGAGCATCCCTCCGTAAAAAAAACGTCTTCCATGAATTTAAATGCATAGAAAAACATAAAAACCGCAGGGTTAAGATTTATCCATCAATGCATAAAAACACAGCGTTCTAATTATCCTTCAAAACATAAAACATGGGGTTAATATTTTATCCATCAATGCATAAAAACACAGAGTTATAATTATGGGTCAATACATAAAATGCAGGGTTAATATTTTATCCATCAATGCATAAAAACACAGAGTTATAATTATCCGTCAATACATAAAATGCAGAGTTAAATAAACACCTCAAGGCGCAAGACCAACAATCATCCAAATATGAACATAGGTAGAAAAATGACAAGAACATCCTTCACTCATCATCCACACACAGAAAAGTAGGGCGCTGAGATCCATAGCTTTGTTAACGCCGAAGCGACAACCGTAGATTAGGCTCCTGGCTGATTGGTAAGGCGCGGACTGATGAGCAAGGGACGAAGGAAAAAATAACCGCAATCATCGCAATCAATAAACCTTATAAAAATCAAGACATACAAGGATTGAAGGCCATGGGGAATCAATCAACATCAAGCTAAGGCTATGGGGAAATTTCAGTCATCAACTAGAACGCTAAGACTAACATATTCTTTATTTGATTAACCATAAAGCATACTAACAATCTACCATGCAGAAATAAAGCAAGCGTATTGTTTCCCAATCACCGCTCTGAGTTGATGTCCCGCGCGCTCTGTGCAAGTCTCACTTTCCGACCGATGAGACTTTGTCAGTGTTAACACTCTATAATTTATCACGCTGAGGGAGAGATTGACAGAGGTAACTATTTCAGCCGCTTGGAGTTTTGGATCTAGACCTCCAAGACTCAGAGAGGGCTCTCTCTATTCTCTTTAACTTGGTTTGTATGGGATAGATGTTAGGATATCTATGAAAGTATGGGGTTGGAGTTTTTGAAATATTTAGATGAGGGTTTGGTTGACAAGTTTCTCAGATCACCATTGGGCTATGGGGTCTCTTTATAAGGTAAGGATCAGCTCAGATCTAGAGGTAAATGTCTCCACAGGGAAACTCAGTAACAATTGTTGGTTCATCTTAGATTTAGTGCAGAAGAATGGGGAGAAAAGGGAGAGATCCACTTAACAGAGGAGCATTTAAGAATTCCTTTGTAAAGCTTCAGATGAATAACATATAGATTATTGAAAAATTGGACAAAGAGTATGCATACATAAATTATTCTCCATTACTCTCTTTCAATAATAAGAAATGAAAGTGTGTGAATGACAACAAAAAGATAACTAAAAACAGAAAAGAAGCACACCACCAATGCTCCTACACAAGAATCTTGTAAAATGCACTTCTCTATTACTGGTTAATCATTCAAAAAGTACAAATAAAACCTCCTGAAATAGCAAGGCCTACAGTCCACCAAAAACAAATCAACCCCTTCACAGGTTGAACCCCCTGTAGATCCAATTCATCCAATATATGACAGTTTATGGCCACATTAGATCCCTATGAGTTGAACTCCTGCAGCCTACAATAGTGGATATGTTCCTATCTTTTGGATGATGTTTTAAATGCTAGGATCTTGGGATCTCTACTTCATTCCAAAAATAGGAAACAATTAAAAAACCAAAATGACACATGTAAATTGTCTTCGAACTGCTATAGCTAATGAAATCAAAATTCCTTGAAATCTGGAATGTTGGAGCTGCCATTTGTATTTTTCGAGTTTGTCCTTTAGAGCCTGGAATTTCTCTGCCACCTGTGACTACTTCATAAAATTGATGACAAGTGTAATAGATTGACAACTGTGTATAAGCCTAATATTTTGTTCGATGCCAATGTCTCTTGCTCCTTCTTAACCACTCGGACAAATCCCTTTGATCGTTGATCTACTCATTCAAATGCCTATGCCATCTGTCGACGAGATGCTTAAAGGTTGCCTAGATATGCTCCTTAAAACCTGGTGATCCTGAAATCATGGGATTGAATGACCCCATCTCCACCAAATTGATTTGGAATCTCCTCCTTGGGATGTTTAATTTCACCATGCAGCCTCAATAAATTTTGCCTTTAGATTCGGTCACTTGTCATTCTTAGATTCTTCAAGTAGAAGTCATTGGGCTCCTATAATGCTTAACCATAATTTGAATTCCCAGATATGTTCCCTGCAAATTTGGAATCACTAATCAAATGCCCTGCTGGAAAGTGCCACTTGTGCTCGAGCATTACTGGCATTTGGCATATGTTTTGGACTCTTAATTTTTGTGGTGTGGCTTTGACCCTCGACACCTTTTGTAAAATCAATAGAAATATCCCACTTTGAATGCATCATATTCACTGTTCTCAGCTCGAAAATATAGCTTAATCATGTAAGCAAATAGAATTTCCAATCCTCTCATCACCTCAAACCTTCCAACTATCAACACAAATTAATTCCATCGACACTCAGGCACATGGCCTTCATGGTTAAATTTACACCTAGAATAATTTAAAACGCTTCCAGGCTTCGATCTTTTGACTGCCACCAAGTGCTCAATCGTGGTTGTCAATTGTAAACTTGACATAAAAATTGCCACTTGGAAATTGAGCCTAGTGTTTAATATTCTTCCATGAGTTCCTCGATATATAGACAACAAAACTTGGCATTGGGATTTTAGAATTTTGCACCATTTTTATTTACCTAGTGGGATATATCCCACATCGTTGGGGAAGGTGGGATGGCTGAGATCAATGCTAGCCTTGGCAACACGGTGACCAATGTAACCTATTGCACCAATTAGGAGTATATTGTTGTTGCTTCCCATGTCGACCTTTGCAAAACCTTCCTTGAAGGGCTCTGGCGGATTCTTCAAAATAAATGTAGTCAGCTCGTCCCTCATATCAACATCGAAAATATGTCCATATGCAGCACACTTTAGTGAAATCATTTGTGTTTTTGATATAAGGATTTTTGTCGCAGGATTGCCACATCCATAGTATTGCACATACTTCTTAATAAAAATCACCAATAGAGCCACAAGTTTTGAATTATCATGAGCACCATTGACAAGAGCAATCCTAGTTTTTTTTATCAAACTTTTGATTGCGCACCCATTTTCACAGCCGAAATATTTTGTTGTATAAGAAGGGGTCTGGAAAAATCTTTAGCCACATCTACCATATTGACAAGATTTGTCTTTATGCCATTACCTCGCGGCTTCTGTGAGTATTCAAGGCTTCTTTGGTGATGGTCATCTTTCATGTACAGTGCCAGAGACTTCAATTTTCTGTGTAGAAGGTTTTGTTTCATCATCTAGAGTAGTGGCTAACTCTGCCATGGTTTCCAATCCTAGGTGCTTTGGAGTTGAATTTTGTGAATCTTTCATTTTTAATCTTAAGGGCCTGAGCTATCTGTATAGCTTGGTATTCTCCTTCATCAACATCTTGTTCCTATTGGTGAAAACTCTATGGCTTATCATAGTAGGTGAAACACCCTGCTTCTTTGAAGAAATCACATATCTCAGGATGAGCCTCGAGATACCAGGTGCCATTCAACTCTATCCTCAACGTCGGTCCCACCTTTTTCATGAATTGAACTTGATCTGTTCCTATATCTACAAATTATGACACGTTTGGTCTAGGGGAGACAGTCAGCACAATGTTAGGGAGAAAAATGGATCAGAGGCAAGTTAATTGGCATAAAAAGTGAAAAGACTTGGGCTTTTGTATAACGGAAATGAAGAATGACAATCTGTTTGGATATAATCCCAAAATCAGAGGGATTTTCGAATACTCGGATTAAATGGGAATTATTAACTGAAACTCCTTTTAAAATTGAAATCGGATGGCCTATGTGAAGTTTTAAATCAGTTAGGTGAAACTAAATCAGTCATAAAATTTTGTGTATGCAAAGTTTTGATGTGAAATGACAGGTGGAGTCTTAACAGGTACCACAGCGCATTAAATCTAGATTTAACATACTAAGAGTAATCATAACACCTTTTCATCGCCATTTCGCTTAACTTTCAGTGGTTAGGCTTCCATCATTATGCCAATTGACATCTGGATCGTGCGAAAATGCAGGCTCTGATCTTTCCAAGCTTACATGTTTTCAGTGGTTAATCGAGCTTTGCTTTTCTCTTTTAACCGCCGAAAGCCCCAGTTTTCTGTGGTTAATGAACACCTACGAGTTCGCCTAAACCACTGAAACCTGTAGCCTCCCCTAAAATTGACAAACTTGACTATGCTATTTTAGGAGATAACACTGTCACTATATTCTGTCAATGTTTTGCATTTTCACTATGCACCATGAGGAAATTGCATTTTGCCCAAAATAAATATCAGTCAGAATATTGATTTCCCTATAAATTATAGGGTCCTAACATAGGCTCCACCTGGGGAAGATAGCTCTGAAGGAGATGTCTAGAACCGTTGAATTCTGGGAATTTGATAGTCAGTGCCTTGTTCATTCTGTAATGGAATCCAATTTATGAACTAAAAACTGAAAATTAAAATGAGAACTAACGACTGAAACTTTGTGCTACAAATTTTAAAACTGAGAATTTTGTATATCGGAGATCTGATGGTTGAATTGCAATCTGAAAAATGTTGAACTGAAGAAATACTTGGAAAATGCTCA
Organism: Picea glauca; assembly: GCA_000966675.3. Taxonomy (NCBI): domain Eukaryota; kingdom Viridiplantae; phylum Streptophyta; class Pinopsida; order Pinales; family Pinaceae; genus Picea; species Picea glauca. Next base: position 195,718 of record JZKD02S1674685.1, read on the forward strand.
AAGTACTGAGCTTATTTGTGCACATCTACCTACCCTACTTTGATAACAGTTCTTGCTCAATCAGGTAATGAAAAAGTGCCAATGAATCCAACCCAACAGTTGATCCCATGATTGGGCTTCCTTATCATGTTTGATGAAAATCAAAACTGAGATATGTAATGGCAACTGGTGATGGCTCGGGTCCTTGCAGAAAAAACATGATTGAACAATTATACTGAAGAGGAGCTCCATATAATTTGCAACCGGGTCAATAAATATATGATCTATTTGTTGATTCCCCAGGTACTCATTTAGCATTTTAACATGGATGAGTTTTCCACTCGTATCCTCGATATTAGACCATGATTGCAACTATTCAATTTTAGACTTATGCTTGCAAACAAAATATTCATCAATCAGAAAATCGAAAGACAATACAATATCTTTTGGTTTTGGAGATGTAAGATTCTCATAAAATTGTTTTGGATGTTGGAAACTGTATGACTGAATCTGAGTATTCAAGAGCTCAGTATCCTTTTCAAGTTTTTCACCAAACAGCTCGAGAACACAAATTTTAATTTCATGAGAAAATTTTCTCGATTTCCAACAATGAAACACGGTTTTTAACAAAACTTCATCAATTTGAAAATCTGCTAACTCATCTCTGAATTATTTTATAGATTCATAAGATATAGGATTTTCCACATACCCTGTCATCTCGAATCATCATCAATGTTCTGAAATCTGGATCTGTTGGTAGTGAAGTCGCTCGTGAACTTTGAAGCTTGGGATCTTGAACGATGGAGTCTCTAGGTGAATGGTACAACCTTCCCGTGTTTGGCTTCTATTCACCATCAGAAGTCAAATCTGAACTTGAGGTGAACTTCTAGAGAATGTTCCCAGTGGATTCACCAAAATGTTAACGCTCTGTAATTTCTCAGGTTGAGGGAGAAATTGACAGAGGTAACTGTTTCAACCGCTTGGAGTCTTGGATATAGCCCTCCAAGACTCAGAGAGGGCTCTCTCTATTCACTTTAACTTGGTTTGTATGGGATAGATGTTAGGATAGCTATGAAAGTATGGGGTCAGATCTTTTGAAATATTTAGATGAGGGTTTGGTTGACAAGTTACTCAGATCACCATTGGGCTATGGGGTCTGTTTATAAGGTAAGTATCAGCTCAGATCTAGAGGTAAATGTCTCCACAGGGAAAGATAGTAACAACTGTTGGATCATCTTAGATTTAGTGTGGATGAATGGGGTGAAAAGGGAGAGATCCACTGAATAGAGGAGCAATTAAGAATTCCTTTGTAAATCTTCAGATGAATAACATATAGATTATTGAAAAATTAGACAAAGAGTATGCATACATAAATTATTCTCCATTACTCTCTTTCAATAATAAGAAATGAAAGTGTGTGAATGACGACAAAAAGATAACTAAAAACAGAAAAGAAGCACACCACCAATTCTCCTACACAAGAATCTTGTAAAATGCACTTCTCTATTACTGGTTAATCATTCAAAAAGTACAGACAAAACCTCCTGAAATAGCAAGGCCTACAGTCCACCAAAAACAAATCAACCCCCTCACAAGTCGAACCCCCTGTACATCCAATTCATCCAATATATAACTGTTTATGGCCACATTAGATCCCTATGAGTTGAACTCCTACAGCCTACAATAGTGGATATGTTCTTATCTTTTGGCTGATGTTTTAAATACTAGGAGCTTGGGATCTCTACTTCATTCCAAAAATAGAAAAAAATTTAAAAACCAAAATGACACATGTAAATTGTCTTTGAACTGCTATAGCTAATGAAATCAAAATTCCTTGAAATATGGAATGTTGGAGTTGTCATTTGTATTTGTCGATTTTTTCCTTTAGAGCCTGGAATTGCTCTGCCACCTGTGACTGCTTCATAAAATTGATGACAAGTGTAATAGATTAACAACTGTGTATAACACTAATATTTTGTTCACTGCTAAATGTCTCGTGCTCCTTCTTAAACACTCAGACAAATCCCTTTGATCACTGATATACTCATTTAAATGCCTCTGCCATCTGTCGACGAGATGCTTAAAGGTTGCCTGGCTATGCTCCTTAAAACCTGGTGATCCTGAAATAGTGGGATTGAATGACCCCATCTCCACCAAATTGATTTGGAATCTCCTCCTTGGGCTGTTTAATTTTACCATGAAGCCTCAATAAATTTTTCCTTTAGATTCGGGCACTTGTCATTCTCAGATTCTTCAAGTAGAATTCATTGGGCTCCTGTAAATTCTCAACTGTAATTTGAATGCCCAGATATGTTCCCTGCAAATCTGGAATCACTGATCAAATGCCCTACTGGAAAGTGCCACTTGTGCTCAAGCATTACTGGCATTTGGCATATGTTGTGGACTCTTATGTTTTGTGGTGTGGCTTTGACCCTTGGCACCTTTTGTAAAATCAATAGAAATATCCCACTTTGAATGCATCATATTCACTGTTCTCAGCTTGAAAATATAGCTTAATCATGCAAGAAAATAGAATTTCCAATCCTCTCATCACCTCAAACCTTCCAACTATCAACACAAATTAATGCCATTGACACTCAGGCACATGGCCTTCATGGTTAAATTGACACCTAGAATAAGTTAAAACACTTCCAAGCTTTGATCTTTTGACTGCCACCAAGTGCTCAATCTTGGTTGTCAATTGTAAACTTGACATAAAAATTGCCACTTGGAAATCGAGCTTGGTGTTTAATATTCTCCCATGAGTTCCTCGATATACAGACAAAAACACTTGGCATTGGGATTTTAGAATGTTGTGCTCTTTCTATTTACCTAGTGGGATATATCCCACATCATTGGCGAAGGTGGGACGGCCAAGATCAAGGCTAGCCTTGGCAACATGGCGACCAATGTAACCTGTTGTGCCAATTAGGAGTATCATGTTGCTACTTCCCATGTCAGCCTTTGCAAGACCTTCCTTGAAGGGCTCTGGAAGATTCTTCAAAATAAATGTAGTCATCTCGTCCCTCATATCAACATCGGAAATATGTCCATATGAAGCACACTTCAGTGAAATCATTTGTGTTTCTGATATAAGGATTTTTGTCTCAGGATTTCCACATCCATAGTATTGCACATACTTCTTAATAAAAATCTCCAACAGAGCCACAAGTTTTGAATTATCATGAGCACCATTGACAAAAGCAATCCCAATTTTTTAATCAAACTTTTGATTGTGCACCCATTTTCACAGTTGAAATATTTTTTTGTATAAGGAGGGGTCTGGCAAAAGCTTTAGCCACATCTACCATATTGACAAGATTTGTCTTTATGCCATTACCTCACTGCTTCTATGACTGTTCAATGCTACTTTGGTGATGGTCGTCTTTCAGGTACAATGCCAAAGACTTCAATTTTCTGTGTAGAAGGTTTTGTTTCATCATCTAGAGTAGCGACTAACTCTGCTAGGGTTTCCAATCCTAGGTGCTTTGGAGTTGAAGTTTGTGAATCTTTCATTTTTAATCTTAGGGGCTTGAGTTGTCTGTACAGCTTGGTATTCTCCTTCATCAACATCGTGTTCCTATTGGCGAAAACTTTGTGGCTTCTCATAGTAGGTGAAACACCTTGCTTCTTTGAAGAAATCACATATCTCAGGATGAGCCTCGAGATACCAGGTGCCATCCAACTCTGTCCTCAACACTGATCTCGCCTTTTTCATGAATTGAACCTGATCTGTGCCTGTATCTACAAATTGTGACACTTTTGGGCTAGGGGAGACAGTCAACACAATGTTAGGGAGAAAAATGGATCTGAGGCAAGTTAATTGGCATAAAAATTGCAAAGACTCGAGCTTATGTATAACATAAATGAAGAATAACAATATGTTTGGATATAATCTCGAAATCAGAGGGATTTTTTGAATACTCAGATTAAATGGGCAATGATTAACTGCAACTCCTTTTAAAATTGAAAACGGATGGCCTACGTGAAGTTTTAAATCAGTTAGGCGAAATTAAATCAGTCATAAAATTTTGTGTATGCAGAGTTTTGATGCGAAATAACAGGTGGAGTCTTAACAGGTACCACAGCGCATCAAATCTAGATTTAACATACAAGGAGTAATCATACCACCTTTTCATCACCATTTCTCTTAACTTTTGGTGGTTAGCCTTCCATCATTATGCCAATTGACATCTAGATCGTTCGAAAATGTGGGCTCTGATCTTTCCAAGATTACATGTTTTCGATGGTTAATCGAGCCTTCCTTTTCTCTTTTAACTATCGAAAGCCCCAATTTTAGGTGGTTAATGAACACCTATGGGTTCGCCTAAACCACTGAAACCTATAGCCTCCCCTAAAATTGAGAAACTTGACTGTGCTATTTTAGGAGATAACATTGTCACTATATTTTGTCAATGTTTTGCATTTCCACTATGTGCCATGAGGAAACTGCATTTTTCCCGAAATAAATATCAGTCAGAATATTGATTTCCTTATAAATTATAGGGTCATAATAGCCGGTACCTCCCAGCGAACGCTAGGGGTACTCTTCTTCCCCGTTATCCCCCCGAGCCACAAAGGGGCCATGTGAACTAACCAGAGAATCAACTAGCTCCCAGCTCACCTCGCAAGGCTAAGCTACCACTCCTCACCAAGCTCGGTATCCCAATTCCCACAAGCTAAGTCAGTCAAGTAGAGATTTTTGCAGCGTAACGTTACCAAATAGGAGAGATCCATCATCATTTTCCTCCCTCCATTATATAGAGTTTCGAAGTCCCTTACTTTCCCAAAATCCCATTTTATTTAATGTTTAATAAATTAATTCATAAAAATACTCCCCGTACATGTGTCACCCATCCCCTTCAATCCTCCAAAAACTAATTTCTTTAATTAATTAATTACCCTTATTTCCCTCACCCACCTAGAGTCATTCCTAGAATCGCTCCTAGGTGTCCCCAAATTCCCTTACATTTTTTAATGACTTTCCCCATTATTAATTTACTAGTTCAATTTAATTTAGAAGATTCTTTAATGCTAGATACCTTACTAAGTTAGACTTTCTGATTTTTCCTTGTGTTTCCCCTTTATTTTTATGTTTCCTGCTTTTTCCTAGTTTCCTAATTATTTTAGATTTCCTTCTTTCCCCTTTCTATTTAAAATGAAAAAGGCAAGTGCATAAACCTACCCTTTTTCCCTTTTTCTTTCTAATTAATATATTTTTAATTAGCATAATAAGTAAAACAATTATTTCCCTTTTTTTAATTTTATCCCAAAAGATTTTATAAATCAATTTAGTTTCTTACTCCCTTATTGTTACAAGATTAATGAAGATTATTATTATTATTATTATTATTATTATTATTATTATTATTATTATTATTATTATTATTATTATTATTATTATTATATATATATTAAATAGATAAAAATTTATCACTAGTAAAATTTAGACCTAGACCTTATTTTCCTAGGTTCGGCGACATTTTTTTTTTAAGGGAAAGGTTTCAAATCTTCCTTAACACTTTATTTGTCCTAAAGACATCTAGGTTTATCCAATTATTAAATAACCATGTGACGTGCCCTTTAGGGCGCACTAGGTGCTCCAAGGGTGCCACTCGCCTCTTTATGTTTCTCTTGTGCAACATACCCTTCAGGATGCACCACATGCTCCATGGGTGCCAATCACCTCTTTCCATTTTTCTTGCATGACATGCCCTTCAGGACGCACCACATGCTCTAAGGGTGCCACTCACCTCTTGACTGACTTGGTAGGCATCAAAAACCCTTGGATTCAATACTCTGCTAGGTGATCTTGTGGGAGACTAAGGGCCTCTAAGGAATAAGGCCCCTGTCTTATTGCGTACCCCTTAGAATCATCGTGAGCGACTATTGTAGTTGGCCCTCACAACATTATGGGTTTCCTTGAACTAGGTAATCGTTAAACTACAATTTGAGCCACGGTGGGAGTGCTAGTAGGCTGTGGCAGGGTTGTTGTCCACACCTCTGCCTCAACATCTCTGGTAGTCCTGCATGACCCCACTACTCCACATGTGAGTCTGGTCAGCAAGCTATCATCATCTTGCAACATCAACGAATCATGTCAGAAATATATCCATAATCATATCATTTAATCAGATGCACTATATCTCATATAAAACAATCAAGCCCCAGTAGTTCACTCACCGACTCAATTTGGAGTCCAAGGGGTTCCATCGATGCCTCTACATCCTCGAGGTCCAAAATCCTGGACACTTAGTAAAACTGAGTCAATATCACATGTCTATGTCAATGCAGCAAAACAACATGTCATCATCCCATAATGCCTCATAATCAAAATCACATGTTTAATAGTATAATAATCTGGATCACTTGCAAGAAAGTGTCCTCAAAGAATAAGTTCGCTCAGTGCGCAAGAGAGAGATGTTACATACACTCCCTTTTGGTCTAAACTTTGTCCCGAAGTTTCACGGTATAAGTGCTAAAATAATGTGTATCACAATATCATAAGTCTATCTATCAAACAAAAATGGAAACTGTTGGCGCATCTCATATGCGTCCTCCCAGGTTACTGAGTGCGGACTATAGTTGTCCAACTAGATATTGACCTGATCCTTCATTCGATGCCATAGCTCTCGAACGTGATGATCCAGGATGTGGATCGGCTCATCCGTGAGGGCACCCTCCTCCGACACTCGCAAGGTGCTCAAGTCAAAACATGTGTAGGATCACTAATCATAAAGTCTCAAACAGAGATGTGAAAGACATTATGCATACGCCTCAAGAATCAGGCAAGGCTAGTCATTAGGCCACGGGCCTCTCCTTCCCACAGTCTAGTAGGATCCCATGAACCTAGGAGGTAGTTCAGCCCCTTTTATAAACTTGATCGAACTCTTATGCAGTTTCAGCCACAAAAATAGATGATCACCACATCGTAACTACAGTCGACACGACACGCATCGTCATAACTCTTATGTCAATCCTGCGCTTTCTTGATAATTTGTATTATAGTTTTCATTTCATATTCCATTTCTTGTATTGCTTTTGGTCCCACCAGGACCCTATCCTCAAGCCGATCCCAACTCAAAGGCGTTCGACATGGTCGCCTGTAAAGAAACTCAAAAGGCTCCATCTTAATGGTGCTTTGGTAACTGTTGGTAATTGTTGTTATAAGTAAATTCCTCTCAACGCTTTTATTGGCCCATCATGTACATGTGCAACATGTCCTCCAAGGTATTTTTCATTTGTTTGATCTATCGGTCAATCTTCAGGTGGTATGCAGTACTAAAATTAAGTTGGGTTCCTAAGGCCTCTTGGAAACTAGTCCAAAATCGTCTAGTAAACATCGATCCTCGATCAGATATAATCCTCTTAGGCATGCCATGCAGCCTCACAATATCACTAATGAAAACTCTAGCTAGGTCAGGTGCCTGATACGTTAGACACACAAAAATAAAATGAGCACTCTTCGTCAGAGTGTGGACTACTACAAAAATCGATTCATTCCTCCTTGTTGTCAATGGCAATCTAACAATAAAATCCATCGTAATAACCTCCCATTTCGATTCCAGAATAGCGTATGGCTGTAATAATCCTGTTGGGTGTCTATGTTCAGCTTTTACCTACTAACTTTCTAGATATCTGGCCACATAGTTGACTATGTCTTCCTTCATTCTCTTCGAGAAGAATAATGGTTTAAGGTTCGCCCTCAACTTTGTGACTCCTGGGTGAGCCATGTATACTTATCTATGAGCCTCGCTTAGGATCAAGATCCTCAACTCATCGTTCACTGGTACATAAATCTGATTTTTAAACCTCAATAATCCATCATCATCAAACGTAAATCCTTCAAATCTTGGTACCATCATTGTTTTTTGTCCGATAAAAACCTCGACCTCTTTGTACCAATCTTCGTCATGCTATAAATTTAGAATCGTTTCACATAGATTCGTCTGAAGAGGCAACACCGAAAAGACACATGGTCTCCGACTCAATGAATCTACCACTTGGTTCATTGTTCCTTTTATGTAAGTAATCTTGAAGTTGTACTCTCTAAGTAATTCTGACCAACGTCATTGTCGGGTGTTCAAGTCACTTTTCCCCCATGACCTCCAGCATGAAGGTCCACTAGGTCGTAATGGATTCGACCCCATGACCTCTTGGTATAACAACGCCTTGGGAAAGGTCTGATAACCAACATGTCAAAGGTTTTACTTGTTAATACAAACCCCCTTTGTAATATATAAAGTGCATTGTATATTGTGTGGAGGCAGAAGGGGGTTGGGGCTAATCCCCATCCCGCGAACTTACCTTTTACATAGCACCACAGCTTTAAGGGTGCGGGCTCTACTACAGATGTAACCAAAGGTGCCACATTTCAAAGACTTAAACCACCAGTGCTTAGGACTCAAGATATTCCACATGAACCGAAGCTAGAACCATAGGTTGGGTGTATACTTAGGGCATGGGAATATATCAATGTGCCATGTGACCTATACCTACGGAGAAAGGGCCAATGCGCATCCCTTAAAGTTTGGCACTTGGCCATATAGTTTCCATGTGACTGAGTATTAGGGGAGCGCGCCAGGGATTAGGGTGATTATCCCTTTATTTGCCCAAAAGTGGTTATTTGACCATATATTAGTGACTTTTGTTGATTTTATATGCATATTTGGGGGATTTTTCCCATTTTGGGGGGATATTGGGCCCTTTTTGAGGCCATATCTTGGGAGGAAGTTGGGAGATGGTTACCAACTTCAGATATATATAAACCAAGCCTTCTTGAGGCCATGGAGGAGATTCATAGTAGGTTTATGATGAATATTTTCTAAGCCAAAGCCATTTTTATGCAGGGAAGCTCTTGAGGAGCGCACCTTTGTGGGCCATTTCTAGGAGCTCTAGTCATCCGATTTGAGTGTTGTTTCTTCTGTTGGGTTCTAGAGATCTGGAAGAATGAGACCAGATATTTTTTGTAACCTTTTGGCACTGTTGTGTTATACTTATTGAGATTTGAACAGAAATAAGAAATCCCCACCCACTGAGATAAAGGCCTGGAGACGTAGGCTAGATTGGCGAACTCCGTTATCACATTGGTGTTATGGTGTGTTGTTGTTTTATGCTTCATTTTAATTCAGTACACATTTATATGTCTTTGATAACTTCTCATAACTTCTTCCTCTTTATTTAAGCTTCATAATTGGTTAATCAATACATGCATAAACTCTCAACCATTGTTGTGTAAAAGATCTTTTTAAATCAAGTGGTATCAGAGCTAGTTGACGTTTGGATTTGAGTTTTGCATGTTAACCAGGGAAAAGCTACTTTGTGGTGAAGTCAAGCTTGTTAAATAGAACCCATTGATTGGATTGAGAAAGAGAACTTCTCAAAGCGAGAAGATGGCATCGGAAGAGGGAATTTCTCAGTATGAGAAAGAGTTTCTAAAAAAATTATTTTCTATGTCGGAGATGATGAAAGTTTTGCACGAGGATTACTTGGAACGTAAGAGACCAGTTCTTGGTGAATCTTCAAAGGTAAAAAGTGAAGAGGGAGAGGATCCTCCTCAGATTACTCCTTCACCTCCATCATCACCTCCTTATTCTCCTTCTTCTTCAAGTTCAAGTTCTAAATCCAATGCAAAGAAGCATGTTCATAAACATAAGAATGAAATGCCATTATTAAAACTTGATATTAAATTCAAATTGTCCATATATGATGGTGAATTTAATGCAGAGAAACTTGAAAATTGGTTCAAACAGATGGAGGTCTATTGTAGTTTGCAACAGATCAAGGATGAGGCCACACAAATCAAGTTGGAATCTTTGAGACTTGCAGGCACAAAACTCATCTAGTGGCAAAGCAAGTTGCAAAATAGAACGCAACAAGTGGGTAATGTATTTCCATTATGGCAAAGTTTTATTTCTACACTTAGGAAGCAATTCTATCCTTTGGGTTATAAAGATAAAGCATTAATTGAATGGAAATATTTAAAACTAAGAAAAGGACAAATAGTGCAAGAATACATAGATTCCTTTCGAAAAATGGCATGATGTTAGATATCCCTTTACATACCCAAGAAACCATTATGAAGTATATAGGAGGTTTACCTGCACACATTAGAAACATTGCATTCATGTTTGTACCAACTAACCTTGAAGAAGTTTATGTTCAAGAGACATACATTGAAGTAGGGAAAACAGGTGTATCAGGGGAATCATCTTCAAGGTGTAATGACCCTTTTCTTATTAATATGAATAATTTCATAAATAATCCTAAACATTAGCTAAATTATAATTAATTATTATATAACCTTAATTAATTATACGTTATTAATTAATC
>JZKD02S1674685.1:230345-242934 GCA_000966675.3 Picea glauca
GAATTCAAAAATTAAAAATTTACAATTCAAACATGCAAAATAATACAGAATTCAAAAATTGTGATTAAAACAAAATTGACATATATACCAAAAGAGTTAAGTCTCATCCTCCAACGTACTCTTTCCCACAAAATATATTGTAAACATATTTTCCACCAAATATAATTTAGACATCCATAACAATAAAAAACAATAATAAAAAAACAAATAACACATATTAGCATATATATTGTAACTAAATATTAAATAAACAATAAGAAATAATAACATACTCAACCACATTTAAACAGATTTAATATAGTTACTCTCCAATTAAACATACATGATTTAAACAATTTTTAAATCTTATCTAAAATCTTAAAAAAAATTAAAAAGAAAAATTATGTTCTTGGTAAAAAAAATTGTGAGTTAGAGTTAGATAATAATATGAAAATAAATATAGAACTGTGTATGAAGAAAGTTCACAAATCTCCATATTAAGTCATTCTTCCAATGAAATACTTATCTCCTTGTGGATAAAGTCTCAAATCCTTCAGGTGAAATTCTCCTTGTGGATAAGGTCCCAAATCCTTCATGTGAAATTCTCATCCCAGGTGATGTTATTGTGTTCTTGGTAAAACAAATTGTGAGTTAGAGTTAGATAATAATCTGAAAATAAATATAGAACTGTGTATGAAGAAAATTCACAAATCTCCATATTAAGTCATTCTTCCAATGAAATACTTATCTCCTTGTGGATAAAGTCCAAAATCCTTCAGGTGAAATTCTCCTTGTGGATAAGGTTTCAAATACTTCAGAAATTCTGATCCCAGGTGATGTTACTTGATCATATTTACACAACAATAAAATACTAATCTACTCAACAGTAAAATACTTATTTTCTTATGCAGTGGTCATATAATCAAATTCCATGATTCCCTTTCAAGCTAAAGGACTCATAAATCTCCATATTAAGTAATTCTTCCAAAAAACTATTTATTGTCTAAAAAAGTTCACAAATCTCAATTTTAAAAACCATTCTTCCAAAAAATACTTATCTCTGTTATAACCCTAATTTGCACCAGACATGCATACCTGGCATCAAGCCATCCCACTTGCTATTTTTTCCAAGCTACCATTGAACATCTCTTTTAAAAACCATCATTTTGAGGACATATGTGCCTTGCACCATTGTTGCCTGCGTATATATGCTAGTTGACCCATTACAGCCCATGTATACAGACAAAAGCATAAAAAATAGAAAGTTGCAGACCGAATACAAATTTTTGGGTAATTGCCAAAACTGTTTGACCACTCATAGTCGGTCACTCAACCAGATAACTACCCTCTTTTAGCCTATAAAAGGAGAGGTAGGGTTCTTGTTATCTCCGATTTCTAGGGATAACTAGGAGATCATGTCTCGAGGCCCACGGGTCCTAGACATGGAGTATCGAGAGAAGGATTGACATGAGCATGGATCTGGAGGGCCCATCCTTCTTCTCTTTCATCAAACTCATCTTGTCAGTAGCAGTAGCATCCATCACCATCAGCCTGGTCTTGTATCGGAGAAGGCTCTTGCTCCATGAGGTAATTGGTCTAGGTATCATGGTATGTGTCACTTTTGATCATTATAACCTTTAGATATATGCATCTTACTCCTTTTATTTCTAACGACTGCTTGGATCTTACATTAACCCACTTGACCATTGTTGAGGAGATTGACAGGGTGTCCTAATAAGCTTGTACCCATAGGTTTTGGTTTGCCACTTAGAGCATTTCTGAAGATCCATCATCTGCTCCCATCATATCATCACTCTTTCATCTTATCTCCTGCTCATCTATCCCATTCCCCTAGTCCAGGCATTAGGATGATCTATTTGTTGGGTTGCACCTTATCTCTTGGGAAGAAGGGGCTAAAGGCACAGAAGGTAAAAGAAGCTGGTAAAAGATAAAATCCATAAAAATGAAACCTAGAGATGCCTCGCCTAGGGATCCCCGAGAAGGCAATAAAAATCCTCTCAGCAAGAAATAAGAGGGACCCAAAGAAAAATAACAAAAACAAGACCTAGCCAAGAGAATAGGGGATCTCATCATGAGCCAGCCTATTATGTTCATGGGTACCTAACAGCATGACATTGCCACTATCTGGTTACCACGCCAGGGCAATGACCCTTGGTTGCATGGCCAAGGGAAAGGGGGTCTCATCACGAGCCAACCTTATCATCTCTATGAAAGTTCTTGTGGGTAACACTGTCAGCTCTAGTCACCATGAAAAGGTAGTGTCCTCTAGTTAGTCCTTGAAATAAAAAAACAGGAAAAGCAAATAAAGAAAAGAAATAATAAAGGCAAGAAAGGGCTTGGAAAAAATTGCATCCATGACGGGTACAGCTCACCTTCTACAAAGGCACCCACAGGTAATATCATACATCCCTGTCTCTCACTCTACCCGTATGTCTGGGCATCCCTTATCCACATCACCTCGTTTTACATGTCTTGGATGATACCCCTTGGAGACTTTCCTTTCCTTATGGATATTAGCCCAATAGGGTGTTTTGTCTTTTTCTTCAGCCTTGTATTGTAGGTCTTTGTAATATCTTGGGGCTATTGGATGATATATCAGGGTTTTTATGCATATGTCTGATAATATTAATGATGAAATGTAATTAACATTTTTATGATCCCTGTGACTAATGAGCCGATGCAAGGAGAAGTTTTTGATGTGCAGGACCATGCCCAATGGATAGGTACCACGTGGACCGGTACACATGGGGAGATGATTAGTTCGGACCTCCATAGAGCTGAAGAGCCCATCAGATGGTTGTTGGGACCCCATCAGGGGTAAAGACAGGATAGTGTTTGACCGATATTTTACACATGAGAAGAAGAAGGATGTTCCATCAGAGACACTTTGGCTAAGCCCAACCTAGGGGGGTTGACCCACTTCCAGTGGAACATTTCCCTTTGATGGCCCAGGACATCACCTAGGAGCCACTAACATCACCTTGAGCGTGTGACAGTCTGACAGGGCAACTGGCATGTGTGGCATGATTGGGAGGCCCAAAGAGGGTCAACGTTTTGTCATTTTGTGTTGCATTTGCCCTAAAAATGGGCTAACGTCTCCCTCAGTAGTGCTTGATGTCTTGCTTATACTCAATTAGGGTTTTGATTTGACAATTTAATGTAAAAATAGTATAATTTTGGTTTGTATCCTTGTCGGCTATTTTTAATGACCTAAATTTAATTAAAGGTCATGATATCGAATATATTGAGGAGTTTTTCCCTCATTTTGATGAAAGAAACAACTCACTCTCTTGTGAGATCTGATTTTTGTGCCCTTGTTGGGGTATTTCATCTTTTAAGTGAGGCACACTTGTTGAAGGAATGATTTTCTTAGCATTTTTGGCATTTCTCTTGAAGAAAGGTTTACAACTAGGGTTTGAAATGTTATTTCTTCATGATATGTAAGTGTTTTTTCTGCAAAACTTCTTAATTGAATGGTTGTAGGCTTATATTCTTGCATTTATTTATAAACTTTGTTTATTTAAAACCCTAGGTGACAATCACACAAGTAGGTCCTTATTTCATGTCCCCTAAAAGAGAAATATTCAACCATTGAAGAAGGAAGGAAGATCCTAGCCATTGCTACACTATTTTTACTTCTTGCCCTATGCTAGCCATGCCTTTTAAAATCTAAGAAGGAGGAGATGTCCTAGGCCTAGGATATCTACACCTAGGGTCGTCCTGCTTCTAGGGTTTGGTGATAGGGCTTTGCCATTGCAACACTCTCCCTCACCTCACTCTCTTTTCTTGACTTATCCTTTATGCTAGCCATATTTCCAAGTTTAACCTAAGGAGGAAAGAGCATGAGGCCTTACTTAAGCAACATCGAAGTGAGCCTCTTTCCCCTAGGGTTTTGATTCTAGGGCCCTGGCATTGCAGCACCTTAGAACCATTCCCTCTAGTCCTTACCCTTTTATCCCTTCAACTTTGTGTCCTCTCTTTAATTGACTCCATTTACCCTTAGGCACTGATCTCAGCTCCCCAACGTTGAAGTGATAGTGGCCAAACAACCCTTAAAACTTTTATAAATTTGAAACGCTAGCTAACTACTAACCCTAATAAGGCTGAAGTCACACTTGGTTATTCCATCTTGACGCAACACTCTCCATTGATAAGCAATTAGATGATGGTTAAGATCATTTATTGAGTAAGGGATTGATTAAATACATTTTTGGCTACATCATCTCAATATTTATTGATGAATTGATATTATTCCATTGCTATATTAATTGACATTGATCTCATTGATATCTATTGTTTTAATTTATTATATATTGATATCACATAGTTATATGAAGTACTAACCCATTGAATTATAGCCTGCATATATTGTTTTTCTACTGTCGTGTTCCAGACAGGTGTTCTCATTTGGGGCTACACTTCATTATTGGATGTTAGCCAGACTATCTGATCTTGGTGGTAACCTATGAGGAGGGACTTTTACTCTGACCTTTATATATTTGCCTCTTCAAAACCCCAGGTTACCGGGGATGTCTCCCCTGGGCCTAACCTCCCTAAATAGAAATAACCTCCCCATTGAAGTGACATTGGGTGGGGTAGGTTCATGTTACACCAGTTTGGACTCTATCTTCTAGCCATTTGACCTAGCTACAAACTGTGCGATAATAGGTCCCATTCAAGAAGATAAAATAAGAGCAAAGAAACTCTACCAATTTTTCTATTCCCCTTGCCCCAATATTTTGCAACCATTTTGTGAGAACTGAAGAGAAGAAGCATATGTGGAAGAAGTTGGTGCATATTTGAAGAGGATCCCAGGACTAGTTTCGAGGAGAAGTGGTCGATATCAACATTGTAAGTTACTTTTGTGAGGTTAATAAGAAAGAATTACTTTTCCCGTCCTGCCATATGAGGTGTTCAATATTCAGTTTTGATTATATTTTATTAGAACCTCTAACCCACTAATTAATATATAATATGCATGTTCGGAGTTCTTTGTTTGTTTGTTTATGAATGCAGGTTGTCTTTGGGAGGAGACTTGCAGTCAAGGAGCAATTGAACACAAAAGGATCAACACCAAATGAGGAGTTCAAGGTAGAGTTACTGGATCCTTTTATCCTTGTGTTTTATGCATGAATGTGGGGTCTATGTACGGATGACAGTAAAAGTAGGAGACTTTAAAGGGTCATTTATGCATGCATTATAGAACCCTTAGTGCTAGTCCGTAGGGGTTTTTCCCACCCACATCAAAATTGGCGACTCCACTGGGGAAGATCTCTAGGGTTTTTTGGGAATACGTTTTGGGTATTTTAAATTGGTTTGATTACCTTTTTTCTAAGTTTCAGTAAGAGTCTGAGTTTGTAGGAATTCTGATCTTCCATACCAGTACTCCCTGCTTTGTTTTCTTGACTATTATTTTCTTTTTCAAGAAGTTACAGAGGTGTATGCGGTCTTCAGTGAGCTTGCAGGCATACATACGCACCCTACCTCTGGACAGCCTGCGTACATATACAGGCTACTGTCGTGTCAGTAGCGTGCCTGATTTCAGAAAAGGAGAGGCAGTCATCCTCTTCCCTGTCAGAAGTAATCCTTCTCAGGGATTTTCTTGATCTAGTTCTAGTCTATGTTTTTGAAGTTTGTAGCCTAGGTATAACCTCATATTAGCTTTGCTTTGTAAAATTCTCCTTTCATTTTCTTTATCAAAGTAAATTTTATGTGTCTTTAAGGGATTCTAGTTTTCAATACTAGTACTCCCTGTCTGATTTGTTGGATTGTTAGTTTTCATTTTTGAGAAGTTACAAAGGTGTACGCAGCCTGTAGTGAGCATGCAGGCATACATACGTGCCCTACCTTTGGACAGCCCACATACATATGCTGGTTGTTGAAGTGTCAGTAGCATGCATGTGTTGACAAAAAAAAAATTAATAAGTGGAAATCATCCTCTTCCCTGTCAGAAGTTGTACT
Source organism: Picea glauca (assembly GCA_000966675.3). Classification (NCBI taxonomy): domain Eukaryota; kingdom Viridiplantae; phylum Streptophyta; class Pinopsida; order Pinales; family Pinaceae; genus Picea; species Picea glauca. The sequence continues at coordinate 236,307 of JZKD02S1674685.1, forward strand.
TCCCAGGGGTTTTCTTGATCCATTCTTGGTCTCTGTTATAATATTCTATAGCTTAGGATTGAATTCGGTTTAGCTTTTCTTTTTTAAAGTTGTTCTTGCATTTTCCTTTATTCGATTTTTATACAAGATAGTGAGTCTGCTCTAATCTGCCTCTTTGGTTTTGTCAGTGACTCCTCATGGTCTGCAGTGGGCCAGAAGTCATTTCTTGGTCTTCTCTTGTCTTTATTTTTTCCTTTTTTCTTCAAAAAAGAAGAAAAGAATACATTTTAAAATTTCTTATTTTGGAAGCATAATAAAAAAATATAGATCTCACTTTCTTTGTTTGGTTAAGTAGTTGGTTGTTTGTATTAAATAATCAGGAAAAAGAATGTTTTCATAAGTTCTTGGTTGTTGACTTAGGACAATAAGTAGCTCATAGTCGAGCGAAATCTTGTTTTGAGTTTTCTGTTAAAATATCTTAGAAAAAAATAAGTAGTTTGAAAAGTTGGTTAAAGAGTTTAAATGTGCAAATATGAATTTGTGAAGAAGTAATTTGTTTTCAGTTTCATTGTATGCTCTTCTCTTTCATATCTTCAAAACATCATTGGTTTCACTTTCATTCCCTTTGACTTAATATAGCCACTAATATTAACGATTAATTAAAATCAACTAGACTTTATGTTTGTAGAGTCCATCAACTAGTCTAGGCTAGAGCCTTGATTTAGGGTTGGAGAGGAAACTCTTCAAGGCTACAAAAAAAAACATAAGAGTCTATGCTAGGGAGTGCTAAAAAGTCCAGTATCATGAAATTTATCTGGTATCCCCCTCTAACACAAGGGCTAAACACGAGGTTGCGTGCGGAAAGGTAGCGGAGATAACCCCTCCAAAGTCGAACCAAACGTAGTGGGGAACGCATATAGAGAGCTTATCTTGGGATTCTGTTGATCTCATTTTCCACGGAGCTTCATGGGTCTCAAATCCATTTGAGGTCCTCAATTTTATTTTGGGACACTTTCTTTCGATACCCTTGATAGGTTTTGGGCTTTATACCCTGTTCATTGTGATCGACCCAATTGTTGATTGTGCCCGCCTAGTGACTGTTCGCATGTTGGCAACCTAGTTGCCTTTATTTTAGGAACTTACACAGGTGACTGTGGGGGTATACTATGGTACCTAGGATAGACATTGGACCATTCTTTGCAGAGTATACCTGGAGGGTGCTTCCATATTCGAGTCACACTTGCACCGGTAAGTTTCTCTAGTGTTGGCTGGTGTAATTGTTCTTCCAACTAGCTAGTGATTTGCGTGTCTTATCTCATGGGGAATTTTTTGAGTGTGTGCTAGTTCTTGAATGTTAATAGAAATCCCTAGTGTGTCATTGATATTCTCACACAATAGAGGATCAGGAGCTCCGCCGGTCACAAAGGCTTCTTGGCCTACCACCGGTCAACCTGGAGCCACCACTGCCACCGCTAAGGCGAAGACTAGACCAGCAAGGGTATTTTGAGGTGACCGGGTCATAGGAAACTATGACCGACCCACCTCTGAGAGAATAACATTTGATTCTAGAGGAACCAACCATTTCAGACCTTTGAATGGAAGCTCTTGGTCTGTACAAACCTCTAAACATTGATCTATCAATGCCCATCATCGTACAAGTTTATCCTTACGAGCGCCAAATAGTGTCACAAGCAGCAATGGAACCAAATGTTGTGACTTCTTTAGGGAATTATTATATTCCCTTTATGGCTATCACTATAGGGGGTGTTCCACCTCCTAACCAACCCTCGTTGGTCTGGACCACCATGGTCTCGACCACCTCTACCTCGGGAAATGGTCGGATTTTTTTCTACGATGGTGACCACTACTCCTTTCACCCAGAGCGTGACAAGACCTTCATTCTCATATGGGATGCCTATCTTTGATATGAACGTTTTTCTTTCCTAATACACTCTACAGACTTTAGGTCTGGGGGTAGGGATCTCAAACACTTTCCTAATCCATGGGGGGCATCTCCGCTCCTTATAACACTTTCCCTTATGGAGGGGGTCATATACCTCCTTCGTCCCCTTCGCTCGGCAGTGCTCACCATCAATTCGCCAGGCCAAACGCAAACTATATCTCGTTTGGAGAAGGTAGTCAAGGACTTCCTTCATATAGCATGTTGATAGGTTCAACGTATTTCTCTTTGTTCGATGCATTTTGCAACAACGATTTCTCATCAACTGCCTTCCAAGCCAGGGGCAACCTCGATTATGGACAAAAAAACCATGTACAGAGTATTATTCCTGCATAGGGGGCAAACTTAGGAATTCCTTTCTCACAAGGACCATGGAATCCATGGCAAGGATTAGTTCCCTTGTCAAGGATGTTGACCGGGGGCAACCCCTTCCATAGCCAATGGAACCTCGGGCAAGGCTTAGGACCTATGCTCATCATATCAGCAGGGGTAACCCTTCCCAAAATCCTTGGAATGTAACGAAAGCCCCACCTTCTACTTCCTATTAAATAAGTCAGTTGATGATGTCTCAACCAGTGCAAAATCTGTATGTTGGTCATGGCCATGGTTTTTACCAGAACCCTGGCAGCAACATAACTTTTCCTGACAACCTGGTGCCAGTTAAACTCCAGGCCCCTTTTTCCATGGTTATAATCAACAACCCAAACTATCGTTTCTGGCAACTTTTCATTTGAAAGACTTGACAAGGTTATTGAATGACCCTATCTATCACGATCCGCATTGGCCTCCTATGTTGACCAAGTTGCCTTCGGACATTCCAAAGTTCAAAGCTAAGCCTAATGAAGATCCAAGCGATCATGTGACTACCTTTCATCTTTGGTGATTTTCCAATTCGTTGAAAGATGAATCCATCCAGTTGCATTTGTTTCAATGCACTCTCATAGGAAGTGTCACGAAATGTTACATTGAGCTCAACCAGTCAAGATACTCTTCCTTCGACAAATTGGCAATGGCTCTCTTAAACCATTTCCAATTACCTATGAGATACGACGTCAAAACTGAATTGCTAGCCAATTTTGAGCAGGAAAGGTGGACCATATATCCAATCACATCTGAGAATGGAGAGGCTGGAAGATTTTGATAAAAGTGTCAGTCCCACCAGCATTCCTGCTTGAGTGGTTCCTTGAGTATTTGGTGCCCTAGTTATCCAAAGACGTCGCAACGTCGGGAGTGTTTTCCAAAGAAGATGCAATAATGAGATCTCAACAACTAGAGATGATTTACTCTCAGTCTGGTATACTTTACGAAATTTTGTCAAACGCACTGCGGTCAATACTTGACAAGACTAGACAAAGAGTTGGACAACATGTCGATGGTATTGTTGGTTCAATACAAATGAAGCATGTTGATCCGTTGTCAAAAAAATTGCAGCAATTGTCGATATAGAAGAAAGTGGCTAGCCAAACCACTAGTCTGGCTGCCCCCCCTACTCAAATGTTGGATGTACACAGTGTGCAATTGACAAACCTGAAGGCCACCCAGCAGCCTGATGGAAAGAAGAAACAACGAAAGAAGGGTAAGCGAGATAATAAACCTACCAATAATGTTGACAAGGGAAACACGGAAAAGAAGAAGACAAAGTATCTATGTAACCTATGCATGAAATACCACCTGACTCACCTGTGCCCTTGGCTTGAAGAGGCCCAAAATTTATTGGTGCAGCAGTAGCCTGTTGTGTTAACGAACCCATTTCAACATGGGAAAAATTTAACTCAAGCCTCTCCGAGCACGGAAGGGGGCAGTCAAGGACCCCCTCCGTCTTCGAGTAATTCTTCATCTGTGAACGTGTATATGATGAAAGATGATGCCTATATATCGACTAGAGCGCATGATTACAGAATGCCAAACACTTATGAGAAGAGAAAAGAATCCGAAAACCCACCTCTTCCTCTCCAAATAGAGAAGACATTGGGAAAAACAATGACATGCATCCCAAAAGGTGAGTTCAAGAAAGCTTCTCACAATCCAAATGCAAGGGCCGCCCAGAACTACTATGTGATGCAGGATTTGTCTCAAACCTCTTGTGCGATGTCTACTTTGGAGGTCCTCCAGAGCTGCCCTTCCTAGAGAAAGGCTCTATTAGCCACCTTAGGATATACTGAGACTTGTAATCCGGGTATGATCATGCTTGATACGACTAACTTAAAACGTCGTCTCCCTTACCATGTGGTGTTTCAGATAGTAGTGGCTTACACCATGAAAATGTTTACCCAGAACATTTTCCGCACGATGGTTGATGAGGGTGCCTCTACATGCATGATGTCATTGGCGTGTTGGAAGGCCATTGGCCAACCCATTTTTTCTCCGTCACTGACTCTGCTTACCAATTTCAATGGTCATTCATTCCAACCACATGTCATCATCCCCTATTTTCCTATGCAGTTAGTGGGGAAGACCATGTGTGTTGAGGTTGAAGTGGTTGATGTTGTTGAAGGAAAATCTCCCTGTGGATAGGTAGATCACCTCTTGAGAGCTAGACTCTTAACTCTTAAGATAGAAGACACTTAACATGGACACTGAATTCCTTTCAGATCTATACAAACTAATGCATGAGGGGGAAGGATAACAAAAGTACCTTTTACCAGTGTTTGTCCCTACACGCTCCGAGTTAAGCTCTAATATTTCACTCCTCGATGAGCCCTGTAGACAAACAATAGTACGGCCACTTCCTACTCTATTGATATTAGCTTGAAAAAAGATATATCTATCAACGATAAGTTCATGTAAGATCAGACACAAACTAGAAAGAAATAGGCCAAGCGTGTCATATTAATGAGAACAATGACAGCAGTAACTTACAATCATAGATGCGAGTGCGACAGCTTCGTCAAGTCCCCTTTGCCTAACCCTTGCTCAAAAGATCCACGACCTAGGTGATAGAAGCTTCACTGATTACTCTCCTCAAGTTCACTGTGTGTTTCCTATGAGATCATAGGTTTCATGCTAGCAATTCCTCCCCCCTCTCCACCATCATAGAGCCTGCTTATATAGGTTAAGAGAGGATTAACCTCTTGAGGTATCTTTAGGGTAGGTTGAGGAATTCCCTCCTTAGATCAGGGATCTTCTCCTAAGATCATGATTGAACCAAGAATTTGAATGCAACTGCCTTCCAAACTTGAAATATCCTCCCCTTATTCTCCTCAATAGATCAACCACTGCCCAGATTAGACAGCGCTCCCTCAAAATGGGCATCAGGGCGCTATAACGCTCCCTAGTAGGCTCAAGGGGAGTGTTGGTGCTTCAAATATGTGTAGCGCTCCTTCAGAGGGGTGATTTGGTGTTATAACGCTCCCTAGCACCTTGTAGGGGAGCGCCAGCGCTCCTAAGGCTGATGTAGGGGAGCGCTCTCCCTCAAAACCCTAGTTTAAGAGCTCCTTTCAGGTGGGAAGAGACACCTGACTTCAGTTAATCATTCTCCTTCCTCCAAATCAAGTGTTTGAGATATTATAAGTGTCTCCTTGGTGTCGTCATCATGGCAGTATGCTCTATTTAACATTTGCGACACTTGTGAACAACATGCGACAGTTGTGAGGGACATGCGACACTTGCGACACTTATCAAAGCGAGCAACATTGAGGTGTAACAGATTGCCCCACAAAGTATGAAGTTAGAAGATGGGAACTGATAACTGAAATACTTTGTAGACTTTTAAGCAAGGGTATAGACTCGGAGAACCTGACAGAAGCTGCATACAAACATCCAACAAATATCATGACATGTTTCAAAACCCAAGGCAGGCATACCTATGCTTAGGTGATCAAGACTTGCAAGATATGGCCGCCACAAAATACACTGTCGATCCATAATTGTATTGATGAAAAGGTATAGCCACCGAAGATACAATGTGGATCTATACTCTGATGACCTGGACCGATCGTAGCCATGAAGAATACACAGTGGATCTATGAGATGACAAGACATAGCCACGACCAATACAAAGTCGATCTATGTAACAGTGTATGCATCATTTGTCCAAGAGAAACTCCTTTGCAACCTGGGCAAATTACATATCAAAGTGATCACTCAAACCAAGGTCTTCTTACCAATCCCGATGTGGTACGAATCTAACCATGTGCATAGATGTCCTGATGTCGAACATGGAAAAAACCACTTGATTACCGGTCAATGGTGTAAACCGTTAACAAGTGCGAGGGAGATCACCATTAACGTCAATGATTCCCAAGGTACCCTAGTTGATGCAGGAGCATCGCTCACTCAATCAAGCGAGCCAGCGCAAGGAGGAAAAGAGACAGCTGGAGAGCGCCAGCATTCAAATTTTGGGAACATTGTAATATGGCTGCGCCAAACATTAATACGTTGATGTGATGAAGCGCACTTTGTATATGTAACGGACCTTGAGAAGACAAGCTCTCGTCCTTAGGTAGCTGAGGAATTTATTTAGAATTAATGCAAGTAGATAACTAATTAAGGCTAGATTAGACAGTTTTAGCTTTCGAGAGGGAAAACGGAGTATAGACACCCTCCCTTGTATCATTGTAAGATAACATTCATTCAGCATTGAGAGCAAGAAGAGGAGAGCAGAGCAGAGAGCTGGTGAAGAACTTCCATGTACCGATATTGAATTAATAGGAGAAGCCCTGATTCAATTCCATGGATGTGTTTGATCTC